>MU784064.1:100084-131641 GCA_026770625.1 Nicotiana glauca | reverse complement strand
GGGTTTTGGGAAGTTTTGTTAGCTTTGAGGATTGTTGTGGTATGTGCCGAGCGGCACCTTAAACCCTGTTTATTTATTTATTTATTTATTTTCAGTTTAGTTTTATTTAATTTCTTCCGCAAATTTTGGTTTATCTTCCGCATTGTTAGGCTTACCTAGTCATAGGGACTAGGTGCCATCACGACATGTTCATGGAGGGTGAACTGGGGTCGTGACAATTTGTGAACCCATCTTTAAAATATTGAAGAAAGACGCTGCTACTAAATGGACTGACGATTGTCAGAAAGCCTTTGACAGAATCAAGGAATACCTGTCAACGCCGCCAGTATTGGTTCCGCCCGAGCCAGGAAACCCTCTATTTCTTTATCTTGCGGTTTTGGATGGAGCATTCGGTTGTGTTCTGGGACAGTATGATGAAACGAGGAGAAAGGAGCAAGCCATCTACTATCTCAGTAAGAAGTTCACCCCGTACGGGGCCCGGTATTCTTTATTGGAGCGCACCTGTTGTGCTCTGACTTGGGTAGCTCAGAAATTGAGGCATTATTTCTATTCCTACACTATTTATCTCATATCAAGGATGGACCCGCTGAAGTATATCTTCCAGAAGCCCATGCCCACTCGCAAGCTCGCCAAGTGGAAAATCCTGCTAAGTGAATTAGACATTGTTTACATAATTCAGAAAGCATTCAAGGGCCAAGCCATAGCAGACCACCTTGCCAAGAATCCTGTCGGCGGAGAATACGAACCCCTGAAAACGTATTTTCCTGATGAAGAAGTGTCCTTTGTAGGAGAAGATATTGCAGAATCCTACGAGGGTTGGAGGTTGTTTTTCGACGGAGCTGCGAATTTCAAAGGAGTTGGCATAGGAGCAGTCCTAGTATCAAAAACCGGCCAGCATTACTCGTTATCCGCCAAGCTCAGATTCCCTTGCACCAACAATATGGCCGATCACTAGCAGTTGACAGCAGGAGAATATCCAGAACTTGCCAACTCCACTCAGAAGCACACACTTTGGAGATTATCCAAAAACTTCTTTCACAGTGGGGGAATCCTGTATAGGAGGACTCCCGATTTGGGTTTACTAAGGTGTGTCGAATCAAAAGAAGCATCCAAACTATTGGACGAAGTGCACGCAGGGACATGCAGGCCGCACATGAATGGCTTTGTCTTAGCAAAGAAGATACTCCGAGCAGGATATTTTTAGATGACTATGGAAACAGACTATATCCAGTATGTTCGCAAATTCCATCGCTATCAGATACATGCAGATATGATAAAGGTGCCTCCAAACGAGCTTACTGCAACAAGCTTGTCGTGACCACTCATCGCCTGGGGAATGGATGTCATTGGACCTATTGAGCATGTCTCATCAAACGGGCACAGGTTTATCCTAGTGGCAATTGATTATTTTACCAAATGGGTTAAAGCAGCGTCATACAGGGCAGTGACTAAGAAAGTTGTGACAGATTTCGTCCGTGACCGCATTGTTTGCCGAATTGGAATTCCAAAATCAATCATCACTGATAATGGTTCCAATCTCAACAGCGATTTGATGAAAGCGATACGTGAGGCATTCAAGATCAAACACAAGAATTCTACAGCCTACAGGCCTTGGATGAATGGAGTTGTAGAGGCAGCCAAAAAGAATATCAAGAAGATATTAAGGAAGATGGTCGAAAGTCACAAACAATGGCATGAAAAGTTATCATTCGCCCTACTCGGATACTGCACCACGGTCCGCACATCGACTGGAACAACTCCCTACATGCCGGTTTATGGTACAGAGGCGGTCATCCCCGCTGAGGTAGAGATTCCCTCTTTGAGGATCATAAAAGAAGCAGAGTTGGACGACGCAAAATGGGTAAAAGGTCGCTACGAGCAGTTAGCCCTTATAGATGGAAAAAGGATGAATGTAGTTTTCCACGGTCAGTTGTATCAGAACAGAATGTCCAGAGCCTTCAACAAAAGAGTTAAGCGAAGGAAGTTTACACCGGGGCAGCTGGTGTTGAAGAAAATATTCCTACATCAAGATGAAGCCAAGAGGAAATTCTCTCCCAACTGGAAAGGTCCGTACATGGTTCATCGGGTTCTAACTGGAGGAGCCCTTATTCTTGTCGAAATGGACGGAGAAGTTTGGCCAAACCAAATCAATTCAGATGCAGTGAAACGATACTATGTGTAACCACTTATGATTTCTTATGATGATGTAATTTGAACTACGCCTGACCTGATTCCCTTTTAAGAGGCCCTATGGGTTCGGTCACAATTTAATAAAAATTCCATTTTCCCCTACTATTGGAACTGGGGCAGAATTTTGGGGAGGACCCTCAAAATTCCGAAGTTAGTTTTCAGCCACTCATCGCCAGGAATGCCTCCTCAGTAAACTGGGGTAGAATTTAGAGGAGGACCCTCAAAATTCCAAAGTTGATTTTTCAGCCGTTCAGCGCAGGCGTCAGAAGTGCCAGCCCAGAAAACTGGGGCAGAATTTTGAGGAGGACCCTCAAAATTCTTGAGCAAGAAAGGTTGTAATGTCTTGAACCATGTCGCAGTCGTTGGTTCATCTAAAGAAAACTATTTTCTACTTACGTTATATTTACTAAATCATGCATAACTATTATTCAAATTGCTACTATTTAGCAACGCTACCCCAATGATACACAACGCCAGAAGCCAGAGGAAAATGAACTAATATTTCCCCCTTACAAAACTCACGATTTTTTTTTGGATGCAGGCACTCAACTTACAATATCGTCAGTTATATTTATATACGCATACTTTCTGAAGAATGCAACTTCTCAGAATCATCACTTATCCGTAATCGCTATTCGTACACAACCTCCCCAGTAGTCATGATATTGTAATCAGCTATCAGCTAAGAAGTCTCACTACTACTCATCCTTTTACATTCTCGCATTGCATAAGGCTACCTTTCTGCCATTCGAGACTAAGCACTATCTCCATCTGCATTATCTGCATTGCATAAGGCTACCTTTATGCCTTTCAAGACTAAGCATTGTCTCCTTCTGCATTATCTGCATTGCATAAGGCTACCTTTCTGCCTTTCGAGACTAAGCATTGTCTCCATCCTGCATTCATGTATTCCATAAGGCTACCTTTCTACCTTTCGAGACTAAGAACTATTTCCATCTTGCATTCCTGCATTGCATAAGGCTACCTTTCTGCCTTTCGAGACCAAGCACTGTCTCCATCCTGCATTCCTGCATTGCATAAGGCTACCTTTCTATCTTTCGAGACTAAGCACTGTCTCCATCCTGCATTCCTGCATTGCATAAGGCTACCTTTTTGCCTTTCGAGACTAAGCACTGTCTCCATCCTGTATTTTCTTGCATTGCATAAGGCTACCTTTCTGCCTTTCGAGACTAAGCATTGTCTCCATCTGCATGGCTGAAATATCGCCGCCTCTATTTGCATCGGCTGAAATACCGCCATCTTCATGTAAATCTTGCATGGCTAAAACACCGCCAATTTTTGTATAAATCCCTATCGGCTGAAACATCGTCATTTATAATCACCCTTCCTTATCGGTTGAAGTATCGCCAACTTTATTTGATTCTCGATATCAGCTGCAATAACGCCATTTACGTTTCTACATCGACTAAAAAGTCGCTGCTTTATTTAAATTTTTGTCGGCTGAGATATCGCCATTTACATTTTTACTACATTGGTTGGAACATCACCTGCTTATTTTAAACTTATGTCGGCTGAAAGAACATGATGGGTGCCAATGCTTTGACAAATAGGGTAAAAAAATTTGGTGGTTCAAATGCCCCTTCACTGGACACTGCCCATGGGATCTTGGTTGTGACTGTCCAGACTGTTTGGAAGATCCAATTGGAGAATATGATGAACACCACCAGCGTTATTAGGAAAGGTTCGGCCTCATCAAAACCAAATCAAAATCCAAGAAAAAGGGGAAAACCACTAAAATACAATTTTGACCCAAATATGAAAATAAAGACCTTTCAATCAGCTTATTAAGCCATCTAGGTAAATATGAATTTCTTGTCAGTTACAAACCCCATGAATGGCCAAAATTACCAAAAAAATTCACTCCAAGCTGGGAAGATAGTGAAACCACTCAAAAACCCAAACCACTATCACCTCATACCCCAGAATCCAAAAGGCCACCTGAACCTGAAACTCTATCAACCCAAAAGTACACACACCCACAAATATTTATGTTGAGCCCTTCAAGTTCCATCCACTCCAATGATGTTTCCTCCATTTCAACCTTTTGAAAAAAAGGTTATCAGCCATGCTCCAAAAATCCCCAAAAAAAATATAGTACTACCTTCTGGAAAAAAACCCCAACAAGTGACATCGAAGCAACAATGAACTGGCAATCAAAAAATTCTATCTACCAAAACAAACTACTCAATAATATTGGCAACGCCATAAAAACGTGGCTCATGCACAAAACAAGTTAATGAGCAAAGTGGAAACAATTGAGAAAAACGTGGAGCAGACATCATTTCAGCATGCAGGACTAATTAAAGCCTTGGAACTAAGATTGACAAATTTACAATATGAGATTTGTCTGCTAGGAACTTCACTTTTCCAGTTCTTCCAACAACAACAACAAAAGGAGACAATTTCAATCAAGGAACAAATCCAAATTTTGAGAAATGACCGCTTTGAGTCACAAAAAACCCCACTCTTCCCTTCAAAGTCTACCTTCTATCACATGTCAAAACAAGCATATTTCCCACCAAAATTCGACAACACTTTTCCTACCTTTCCTACTACCTCACAGAATCCTATCTCTTTCACCCAACCCTTAATAGAAGAACCTGAATACGATATTGCAAAAATGGTTTGGGAACAGAAAGATGCTCTTTCAGACAAGAAACAAACCAAGAAAAGGCGAGATCAAGGAGAAAGTTCAAAAGGGTCCAACCTTGAAAGTCTGATGATTTCTGATCACAAGACTCCCGACCTCTATGTATCCCAACAAAGATACATGTTAGAAGGAGATACCATATGATCACAATCTATAAATTCATCAGACGATGATACAATAGAAGATAGCTCTCAATCAAGCAATGATTTGACAGCAAACTCTTCCAAAGAAAATGATCCCCCAATATTTGTAAGCCACCAAGAGACCCAAAAATATCAGAAGTAGATGAGGAACAAGAAGGGATGATGGATGAACCAATCCCAGAAAGAATATATGAGCCCATGGTGTCAAAACTAGTTGGAACTGGTTTCCACAATTTCAACTTAGATAACATCAAGGTTTTAAATAGCCTCAAATGATCCAAGACTTATATATTTGGACGGTGACCAAAAATTTGGTGGAACGAGAAAAGTATATCATCCTATCATAACTCACTTCGCAGTTCTCAGGAATTCTCAGAGATTGGTGGAACTCACTTGGAATTCAAGACAAAAATACTTTCCTTACATCCCAGGATTTTTCCATCAACATCAAGATCCTACATGAAGTTTTATATGGAGATACTTGCCAAAGAGAGGAGAAAATGAGAAGACAACTCTTTGAGATGAAGTGTGTGTCATTCGACAGGAATGACATTGACAGGCATTTTCAAAAAATAGCAAAGATGTACTTTGAAATCGGTGAAGACATCAACTTGAAGCAAGCCTTTGTCTCTTCCCTTCCACAGTTGTTGGCAAGACAAACCATGACCATCATTAAATAAATATTTCAGTCCGTAACAATCCCACAAATTGGTTACATCAGGCAAGCTATTTTCGTCGTATTGGATAACGTTTGTACGAAGTGCTTTGCCTTAAAAAAATTATCCAACACAATCCAGGACTTGACAAAGCATGCCGCAAAATCTAATCTAATCACCGGATCAAGATGTTACTGCCACACATCTAGGCGACAAAGAGAATTCAGGAGGTTCAGATGGCCAAGAATTCCAGACGAAAAATCAAGGTCCAAGAGACGCAGAAAATATTTCAGAGGTAGAACGCCAGAAAATTTTCACAAGAAAAATAGATATTTTATTTGCCAAAAGATTGGACATTTCGCTAAAAACTGTCCCCAATCGAGAAGATATGTCAAACTCCTTGAAGATATTGAGGATTACACTACACACATCTCGAAAAAGAGGAGGACCTTGAATCCATATTCTCTGTGGATGATGAACCTAGTGAAGAAACTTTATTCTCTCTTTATATCTATGAAGATCAAGGCAATGGTCACTACCAAATTTCAAATCCAGTGATCAAAGCTGGAGAAGAAATCAATTCTCTTGTAGTCATTACTTAAGTAGAACTCAGAGTCTATTCATCCAAATGGGATAAACGAACTCAAGTTATTGCTTTCATTGACACTAGAGCTGCTTCCTCACTCAAAAATCCTGTTTTTCTTCCTGAAGACCAATGGGTGCCACACTTTAAGGATTTTAACACAGCATCAAATGGAATCCTAACTACCACCGTCATCACAAGGCTTCTGGTCACAATTGAGTTCTTTCAAGGATTGAAGTACAGAACCAAGCTAATATGGTCAGATGTGCGAGGAAAAGATCTTATTATTGGATTCGACATTTACAGACAACTTAGAGATCAACTCCAAATCAAATCTAACGAGATATCATTTAAAAAGTAGTTCAAACCTTATTCTGAGTTTCCAAGGCTATTCCAAATCACCAACAACAAAAAAATCAAAGAGATTGAGCAAAATCTCATTGAACATTCATGTGCTGAATCCTACTAGAATTTCATGAAGAAAGAAAAAAGCCCGTTATGGAAAAACGAAGAGTTTTTCATCAAGACCCCTTTCAAGAAGAATGAAAACATCATTCCAACAAAAGCCAGTCATTCAGGCATGAATCCAGGTCATCTTCATCTTGCAAAGAAAGAATGCGAAGACTTTTGGAATTTGATCTTATAGAGCCATCAGATTCACAATTAGCATGCGAAGCATTTTATGTCAACAAAAAAACTGAACAGACAAGAGGAAAACTCATGTTAGTCATCAACTGCCAACGACTTAAGCATTTCCTCCAAAATGATAAGTTCCCTATCCCAAATAAACTCACCCTTTTTTCCCACGTAGCCAAGGCCAAATATTTTTCCAAGTATGATTTAAAATCTGGATATTGGAAATTGGAAATCCACCCTGAAGAATGACCCAAAACGGGATTTTGCATCCCCAATCATCACTTCCAACGGAAAGTCATGCCCTTTGGATTTAAAACAGCACCCTCCTTGTTCCAAAAATCCATGATAATAATATTCCAACCCATCCTCCATACCTATTTAGTTTACATTGATGACATCCTATAATTTAGTGATACATTGGAGGAACATGTCAACTTGCTTCGTCAGTTTGGGGCTTTGATAATGCACTATGATATCATGCTTTCAGCAAAAAAATGATTCTTGGCCAAAAGAAGATTTATTATGTTGGAATGCCTTTTGTCCAAGGTGCATACAGTCCAGGACCACATATATGTCAAGAACTAGTCAAGTTTCCAGATACCAGCCTCACAAAAAAATATATCCAACAGTTCTTGCGCATAGTAAATTATGTGAGAGATTTTATCCCAAATATCTCTACATACATATCTCCTCTTACAGAGATGCTCAATAAAAATTCACCATCATGGGGAAAGAAGCAAAATGAAGTAGTTAGGGAAATAAAGGAGATTTCTAAAAATGTCAAGTCCCTCTATATCCCTTAAGACAGTAAGAAGATACTACAAACTGATGCCAGCAATAAATACTGGAGTGCCGTTCTATTTGAAGGAAAAGATGGCCAGAGAAAAATAAGCGGATATGCCAGTGGAAAATATAAGAGGCTGAGTAGCATTACCACTCCACCTTCAAGGAAATCCTTGTAGTAAAGAATGGAATCAAGAAATTCAATCTTTCCCTGATTCATGCAGAATTTCAGATAGAAATGGATATGAAGACCCTTTCAAAGATGATTCAGATAAATACAAAAATTATTCCCAATCCTCGTATTCTCAAGTGGGCTCAATGATTCTCCCCATACAAGTTTCAAGTTATGCACCTAAAAGGGAAGTATAATATTCTCGCAGATTTTCTGTCTCGACCGGAAGAATTTTCAAAGAGATTTTCCCCAGCAAAATTTAAGTCAAAGAAAAAGCTAATCGACCACATCTTCATGCTTTCAACTACACCAGGAACAAGTTCATTGAAGCCAACAGATCATCCACCAGAGTTGTTGAACCTCATGGATCTATTTAATCCGTCAATTATTATTGAAAGAAGAACTTATTATGAGCTCCATGTTTTCCGAAAACATGGAGGATCCATTTTCAAGCCACATGGGGTCAATCCAGAATATCTGTTCTGCCATATATTTCCACAAGAACTATTATGGTTTTTCTTGTACTTACGTCATCAATATTATATTTTCATGGAATTAAAATGCAACGTCTTCAAGGATTTTTATAACATTGCACTAGCTCTTAAAGCATTTTTGCTATGGTTCACAACTAGAATATATTGGATAAAATGTTTCAACGTTTCCTACACAGCAAAGGTATTTATGTTCCATAGGCCAGTGAATATTATTAATAGAAAAGTCCAGGCACAAGTAGAGGCATCATTCTGGTGAAAATTTCTCGTGTCCATTTTATCCATGGAAGAAGAATATAGCGAGGCACAAAGAATCCTTTTCTAGCAAAACAAGTGCATCCCGAGGGAGATATGGCGAAAAGATTGGGCAAGCCAGAATTATACAAGCAATCATCCTCACTAGGACAAAGTCCGGGAAGTAGAAAAAAGAATATCAAACACCATATGAAGTCATCATAGAAAAGATTACTCATGACATTTCTAGATTAAGGTTGTGGATTACATCTCTCAATCCAAACAAGAAATAGCACAATGAAGAAGGACCGTCAAGTTCCAGGTGTTACTATACAAGGTCTTTGAAAGGATGCTTAGAGGAAAACCCTAGAATCAATGAAGGATAATTATCTAAATCCCTGTTAATCCCACCATAATCCTACATTACCTACTAAAAAACCCTCAAAAATCATCTACCCATGGCAAGACAAATTTCCACATCTTTCCATACTATTCGGGCCCCACTTTCACTTGTTTTCACATGCGTCCACATGCTTTGTCACATGCAACACCCTACTTTCACATGGCGTCACATGATCCCTCATACTTTCACATGCTACACCATGTATATTTCACCTCTTTCACATGTTTTTAGGAGCTTTTTAGTTATTTTGCCTAAAGTCCTTCATATGCCAAGAGGGACCCACTTGTAGATAAGTTTCCCATGTAAAATAGATTTATTTTATAATGTAAGTTTGTCTTGTAATAACCTCTTAGTCCTATATAAAGTAGGCCTTGTAATAGTTATAGGATCATCTTGTAACCTTTGTAAATCTTTTGTCATATATTACATATGATTCCTTTCTAAATTTCCCTCTTGTTCTTTTTTTCGAATGGATGGAAAGGCCGGTTTATGTATGAAAATAGAGTAATAATACTCTAAGAAAGTAAGTGTATTGTAGTATGAATGTTTTTTGAGTTATAAGCAGCTAACGTTGGTTATAGTACAAAAGTTTTCTGAGTTGTGTAGCTTGGCAAGCCGTCCTTTATGGGTTGTTGATGCCAACTCCTTTGCAGGAAAACTTTTTCGACTATAAGCAAATTAACTATTTACGCAACTTGGCAAGCCATCTCTTATGGGTTGTTGAAGCCGACCCCTTTTGCAGGGAAATTTTCACATCTATGATTTAGTTTGCTTTCTTGGAGTCTCTTGCCCTCTTCCTTATACTGTGAAATAAGAGAGGACTTGGCTATGGGATCCCAGCACCTAAGTGGGATCCCAAAAGCAAGTACATCACACTTCCTGAGAAAGAAATCTACACACAATGTGGCAAGAATGGACATTACAAAAGTGAGTGTAATGCAAAAGAAAAGGCCAGTCAAAAGAACAAAATCTTTGTTCAAGGGAAAAATAGGTTGCATGTATGGGTTAAAAGGAATTTAATTCACCTCTTTGCCTATAGAAAGGGACCTAAACTAGTTTAGGTTCCTAAGACTAACAACCTATTTTCTCTTGGTGGTCAAAGTGAAGGGAAACAACCAAATATGGTACATGGATAGTGGCTGCTCAAAGCATATGACTGGTAGCAAGAACCGGTTCTTTTCACTTGAGGACCTCAAAGAAGGAAATGTCTCATTTTGAAATGGTAAGAAAGGTGAGATCATTTGGGTTGGAAAGATAGATAGTATAGACTCACATTCCATTGAGAATGCCTACTTGATAGATGGGTTGAAATATAGCCTAATCAGTGTATCACAACTCTGTGACAAAGGTAACTTGGTAGCATTCACCTCTACCAAATGTTTTGTGATAAATCTTACCACTGACAAGATTGTTTTGCAAGGAAAAAGAGTAAACAAAATATACAATGTAGATCTGTTCACTTTTTCATAAAATGAACTCACTTGTCTAAGTGTGTTGGACAATGATCCCCTCCTTTGGCACAAAATACATCGACATGCAAGTTTAATCAACTCAACAAATTAGTCTCCAAGGACTTGTGATTGGGGTGCCTAACATCAACTTTAAGGAAGACAAAGTTTGTGAGGCTTGTGCAAGGGGGAAGCAAGTAAGATCCTCTTTTAAAATCAAGAAAGTAGTAAGCACGACCAGGTCGATGGAACTGGTCCATATGGATCTCTGTGGTCCAATGAGAACATTAAACAAATGTGGTAAGAAATATAAGATGGTGATTGTTGATGATTACTCTAGATTTACTTGGACATTATTTTTAATATCTAAGGAGGAAGCATTTGACATGTTTACTGCCTTTGTTAGTAAAACTCAGAAACAACTAGGTAATCAACTTGCATTAATTAGGTCTGATCATGGAACTGAATTTGAAAATGCTAAGTTTGCTGAATTTTATGATAAGCATGGTATAGATCATATTTTTTTACCCCTAGGACTCCTCAAAAAAATGGAGTAGTTAAAAGAAAGTATAGGACTTTTGAAGATATGGCTAGGACTATGCTTATTTCTAGTAAACTCCCCCATAGCTTCTGGGCAGAGGTTGTAAATATTGCTTGTTACATCATTAATAGGTGCATGACTCGACCTCTTGTAAAGAGGACTCCCTATGAGTTATTTAAAGGGAGAAAACCAAATATATCCCATCTTAGGGCATTTGGCTGCAAGTGCTTTGTGCACAATAACGGAAAGGACTCCCTAGGTAAGTTTGATCCCAGAAATGATGAGGGAGTATTCTTGGTATATTATTAATATAGCAAAGCTTATAAAGTGTACAACAAATAGTTTTTGATGAAACTAACATTCTTTCTGAGAGACAGAAACATGAAGATGAAGCTATTGGGCTGGTAAAAGAATTGAGTGAAGTCACAGCTCAAGCAGAAGCTACACCAAAAGAAGGAACATGTGATGGAACGGGTTCTTCGATCCAGGGCAACCTGACAGGGGGAACTGAACAAAGAAAAAGTGAATCTAATTCCCAAATGAAACCTATCCATGAGCTAGTTCCTCAGCAACAGAACATAGGAGAAACTCCAAGCAGAAATCAGTTTGTTGTGAAACCTTATAAGTATCAAAGTTCTCATCCAATTGAGAACATCCTTACTGACCCAACTTTTGGAGTTGAAACTAGATCTGAACTAAAGAACCTGTGTGTTTTTAATACATTATTATCTCTTCGTAAACCTAAAAATGTTGTTGAGGCTTTGCAGGATGCAGACTGGGTGAATGCAATGCAAGATGAACTCAATCAGTTTGAAAGAAGTCAAGTGTGGCATTTGGTCACAAGACCCAAGGACAGATTAGTAATTGGCACTAAATGGGTCTTCAAAAACAAACTTGATGAAGATAGAACGGTTACAAGGAACAAGTCAAGGTTGGTGGTCCAAGGTTATAGCCAAGAGGAGGGCATAGACTATGATGAGACCTTTGCTCCAATTGCAAGACTGGAGGCAATAAGACTCCTCAAAGCCTTTGCAGTACATATGGAATTTACCCTTTACCAAATGGATGTGAAGAGTGTCTTCCTAAATGGCCACTTAAAGGAAGAAGTCTTTGTCAAACAACCTCCAGGGTTTGAAAGTAAGGATTGTCCAGTTCATACATACAAACTGAACAAGGCCCTATATGGACTCATGCAGGCTCCTAAAGCATGGTATTAATGCCTATCAAAATTCCTGCTTGAATATAGATACAAAAGAGATGAAATTGACAGCACTCTATTCTTGAGGGAAAAAGGTAAGGATCAACTAGTAGTTAAAATATATGTTGATGACATAACTTTTTGGGGCAACCACTAAAAAACTTAGTAAGGAATTTGCTAAATTAATGGGGAGTGAATTTGAAATATGTATTGTGGGTGAGTTTAACTTCTTCTTAGCCTTACAAATCAAACAAAACCCAAATGGAACCATGATCCATCACTAGAAATATGTAAAAGAGTTTATTAAGAAGTTCAAAATGGATAAATCAAAGAAAATAGACACACCCATTGCAATAGCTACTAAATTAGACATAGATGAACCTGGTTCATCTGTTGTCAAAAGTTGTATAGGGGTATGATTGGTTCATTTTTGTATCTTACTGCTAGCAGACCTGAGATTGTCTTCAGTGTAGGGCTTTGTGCTCATTTTCAAGCAAATCCTAAGGAATCCCACTTTACTGTTGTCAAGAGGATACTGAGATATTTGAAAGGCACTAGTGACCTTTGGCTTTGGTACCCTAAAGGTAGTAACTTTAATCTAGTAGGATATGTTGATGCTAACTATGTAGGTTTCCTTGTGGATAGGAAAAGCACATCAGGTATGGCTCATTTTCATGGTTCATGTATGGTATCATAGGCTACTAAAAAGTAGAATTCAGTGGCATTATCCACTGCTAAGGTTGAGTATGTTGCTCATGCCTCTTGTTTTGCTCAATTGTTATGGATAAAACACCAACTGATGGATTTTGGCATTGAAGTTGGTTGCATCCCTATTTTTTGTGATAAAACTAGTGCTATTAGTATGACTAAGAACCCAGTTCATTATAAGATGACTAAGAACATAGATGTTAGACATCACTTCTTCGGGACAACTATGAGAAATGATTGATTGCTATAGAATTTTGTGATACTGATAAGAAGATTGCTGACATCTTTACTAAAGCACTGAGTATAGAAAGATTTGAAAGAAACATATTAGAATTAGGAATGATTAAGATCGCCTAATAGGACCAGCTCAGAATCTACAATATAAAAAAATGGAAAAAAATATTTTTGGCTAGGAAATCTTGAACTTGTGTAAATATCAAGATTAATTTTTACTTAGTTTTATACTGTAAATAGTATACTCCTGTGACATGTGTTGATATGACTCATTGATCTCTAACAAATTTCTCTAATTTGGAAAATAGAGGCATGATCAAGAGGATTCTAAATGAAGAACCTGGTTCATCTGAATAACGAGGTATGTTTTCTACACTCTGCACAATTAGAAATATTAATATTTATTTCATGAGCAGAGTCCTATCCATGTTCAAAATCATCACAAAAACATATCCCTCAAGAGTTTGAACTAGTTTCGTCTCTAATAGAATCCTCACCACATGAAATGCCTAGAATCTAGAGAAGCTAAACCGTTGATTCAACCTGAAATTTTAGGTTGATGGGACTTCTAATTGACTAAAAAATGCTGTCGTTAGTCATTAATTAGGCCTCTCTATTTAAAAACCCATCATCACAATCACTGTTACTCTCATAATTCTCTAGACTGTCGAATTTCTTCTTTTCTCTATTCTTCTATCTTTTAAAACCCCAATTAACAAATTCTCCTCTAGAATTAGCAAGATGTCTAGCCCCCAAGATGTCACGACCCTAAAATGGACCCGGTCATGATGGTGCCTATCGTAAAACTAGGATAGCCGAGACAAACCCCCAAATCAACTAAACAATTATAATAAGTCATTTAAAGTCATTAATATGCTAAAAATCCCAAAATATAAAGTATAATAGAACAGTGCGGAAAAAAATACAGCCCGACATCGGGGTCTCACCAGTCATGAGCATCTACAACTCATCTAAGAATAATAAAAGATAACATAGTCTGATACAAAGCTAGTACAAAGTGAAATAAAGATAAGAACGAGAAGCACTGGGATGCGAACACCGAGCAGCTACCTAGTCAACTCTAAACAAGCCTGCTGGAAGGCAAATCAGTACCCGCTAGTGTGACCCAAGACTTCTGAATCTGCATACATGGTGCAGGGAGTAATGTGAGTATGTGTAAGGCCCCGTGAATTTTCTAATCAAAATCCGAATCTCGTAGTGCCTAGTTAGGGTCAAGTTCTAGAAACTCATAAAAATTCTTCATGGCTCGCAAAGCTTGCTGTGGTTCGGACCCTTTGTACTGATCTAAGCATTCAAAAATCAAAGAATCAAAGTTTTCCAGAAAAGTACTATTTTGCGGTCCAGAATGCTATCGCAAATGAAGTATGCGGACCACATTTCTGCCGCAGATTGAGTTAGTAGTTTGATTAAATTTGAGGTCAAAATGTGGTCCATTATGCGATCGCATAACCAATATGCGGACCGCATTTCTATCATAAAGTAAGTCAATGTGTCAATCAAATTTGAGGTCAAAAATATGGTGTATTATGCGACCGCATAACTGGTATGCGGACCGCATTTCCATCGCATACCCAAACAAAATGTTCAGATTTTGGGAGCCTTTTTTGCTATCCAATCTGCGGCCCGCATTTCCACTTTGTGATCGTAGATCCGACTTAGGGCTCAAACTTTCTAACTTTTTAACCCGACCCCCTACTATTATATTCGGTATTATAGCTCATTTTGAGCATTTTTTCTGGACATTTCTAGAGTAAGAGAGAGGGGCCTAAGAGAGGGAAGGTACTCCCCATCAAATTACTCCATAGAATCTTGCTAAATCCTTGAAGATAATAAAGTGAGTGCTTCTAAATCTTCATCCCAAGAGGTAAGGCTTCATCACCTCAGTTCTTATTTCCACATTCAGCTAAAAGGGGGCCATTAGTGAGGTAATTCATGGGTATAAGAATTTTTTTTATATTTTCAAACCCCTCCCAAATTAGGAGGATCTATAGTGTTTCCACACTTCCCCTCCAGCGTGACTCGAACCCAGGACCTAACGGTCGTAGGTGGAGGTGCTTACCAACTGAGCAAGCCTCACTTATCAGTATAAGAATTGATTCATTGCATGCACATCAAAACTTAGGGTATTGGGATATAGTAAACTAAAAAGAAAGCAATCGGGGTATAAAATGATAGAAATTTCTAGCAAGAAGGACCTAAGATCATAGTGCACCTTTAGTGTTTGATGATATGCTTGAACCAAGCTAGAATCTCAACTTCATCCCTAATTCTCGATTTAATTTGTAATTCTTGCATCATAGATCGAAGTGATAGGAATTCTGGAAATTTGTAAAGAGTAAGGAAAGCTATATTAGGTATGTTTGTCTAAAACCTCGTCTTTTAGAAATTGAGCTCTATCGATGCTTGTGTAAATTTGGTTTGGATTCTTGCTTTGATCGATACTTTACATGAATTGGTGTTGTGACCCTATATTTGAGAAAGATGAATTCCAATATGATCAATGTGCTATACTTGATAACTTAAAAAGGGTGCAAGGAATATGAATCATGTATTAAAATGCTAAGACCTTAAATTAAGATTGGAGCTGCATATAGTGTTCTAAATATGTGAAATCTTACTCATGTTTGCAACTTGAATTGCCTTTGTATGTGCCTATGATCACAAATTGCAAGGTGAACATTGAAAATGGAAAAGACGTGATATTTGTGGCCCCAAGTGCCAATGAATTGATATGATATATATGGAATAAAGATTCAAATGATATGATTGAGGAGAAAGAAACCATGCCTAGGTAAGGCGGCCTAGCCGATCAAGCTGTAATCGGACACCATGCTGCACACATGGTGGTAATGTGCTAATATTGAACTCTGGAGAAGGCAAATGAAATTTTGATTGAGATATATGTCTCGAATGACGCAACCTAGCCGATCGGGTCGTGATCGGACTCCGCTCAAGATAGCGGTGATATTGAGAACAGTGATGAACATATGAATGAAATTCCTCAAACTAAAAGCTAAGGGAAAAGGATGTGAAAATGGCAGGATTCTTTTGTTTAATAATGTTGTAATCATTTAAAGTGTTTGAGTTGCACTTGTGATTTCCTTATTATTGTATGAAAGTTCTTTCTAACTAGATGATGTTTAGTTATACATACTAGTGTTATTCGATGGAACTAATGTCCCTTTTACCGGGGGTGCTACGTATTTAAATGGATGTAGGTGCTTCTATAGCAGGCAGTGTCGGTCGCAGCTAGTGCCGCATCATCCTTTCAGCTGACTTGCTGAACCCTACTTCGTTTCGGGGTCTTGTTTCATTTGTTTATCATGTACTTTGTATTTGAGGTATAGCCGGAGCCTTGTTACAGGCATTTCTATATTACATTACTCTTTAATTATATTTAGAGGCTCCATAGACAGGTTATGGGTAGTGTCGGCTATTGAAATTAAAGTAGAAATATTGATGTTTGGCAAAGATTTATAAAACTTGTAATATTTTGATATTTATTATTTAAGCTGCTAATGAAAATGAAATGGAAGTTGTTAATAAAACACTTACTAAGTATGATTAATGGAGTTCATCTCCTATTTATTCATGAATTAGTTCGGGTAGAATGGAACCTAAATGGCTTGCTCAGTCAGGTTTACTTGGTTGAGCGCCGGTCACGCTCCTCAAATTTTGGGGCGTGACAGTATGCCAAGTCAGTAACTAATAAAAGTAAATGCAACTGAGCGATAAGAAAACACGTAAAACATAGCATAATGCTGTAATAAACTGTAATAATCCTGAACAATGCAGTAAAACAGTAAACCTATTAAAATATCTCAGTTCAGTAAAAGCCTTTTTAAATCATCTTTTAGTAGTTCAAATGAGTGATGAAAATAGTGAGAACAAGATAGAAACATAAATCAAACCCTCGGGCAAAACAAGTACCATAATCGCCCCTCGAGAAAAATACCATCAGAACCAGCCCCTCGGGCTACCTCACAATAACTCGTATCAGCCCCTCAGGCAATAACATGAAACAACAATAGCCCCTTGTACAATATCGCATCTCACACTGAGTACCCGTGCTCATTTGGGGTGTACAAAATCTTGGAGGGGCTCCTTACAGCCGAATCGCAATATCAAGCCATCTCGTGGCATAATCAAACAGGCACACTCGGCCTCACAACAAGCCACCTCGTGGTGTAATAAATCAGGCCCTCAACATTATAATCATCAATCAGTACAACACTGCTACGACGCACAACCCTATCCCATAATATCCTCACGATACAAGCAAGCTACTCGGGCAACAATAAAACATGATACTCAACCCAAAATATCATTTAAAATGTCAAAACAGAGTAAATATGGCTGAGTCATGAAAGCTGTAGAATACAACATGATTGAGTACAAATATGAAGTCAAAATAGTGAGGAATAGTAGTAAAAATCCCCTAAGGATCCAAAATAGTTGGCATGAGGCCCAAATATGGCATTCAACCCAAAATATGCTAATACTTTCCAAAACACAATGATAACAAATAGTTTTCAATAAAATATGCAATTTAACAGTAATACGGGATAGACTAAGTCACAATCCCCAACGGTGCACAACCCCACACTCGGCATCTAGCGTGTGCGTCACCTCGAAGTTCCACAACAATGTGAAATCCGGGGTTTCATACAATCAAGACAGCATTTACAATCATTACTTACCTCTATCCAATTTAAACTCTAGCCCGCGATGCCCTTGCCTCTCGACTCGGCCTCCGAATGCTCCAAATCTAACCAAAAGAAGATTTATACTATCAAAATATGCTATGGGGACAAAGCCCGCTAGAAAATAACCAATTTACATAAAAAATCCCGAAATTGGTCAAACCCGACCCCTGGGCCCATGTCTCGGAGTCCTAAAATATTAACATCAATGGAACCCTTATCCTCTCATGAGTTCACGCATACCAAAATTACCAAAATCGAACCACAAATGACCCCTCAAATCCCTAATTTTAGGTCTCGAATTACAAGCCATAGTTCTTCAATTTCAACCACTAATATTTTCATAAATTACAAGCCTAATCCACAAAATAGCACCATAGAAACGAGTTTCATGTTAAAAAAATCTTACCTCAATGAAGTTCCCTTGGATTCCCTCTTCAAAATTGCGAAAAAGCTCCAAAATCGATTTAAAAATGATGAATGAGAGCTGAAAATCATGAAGGACCAAATATATACTTTTTGACCTAGGCTTTTCGCACATGTTGTCCCTACACCGGACCAGGGATAATGCATCTGCGGCCAAAACACCGCATTTGTGATTTTCACGTAAAACCCCAATTTTGTACCTACATCTCACCTTCCGCATCTGCGGTCTCGCAGGTGCGACCAATCATTCGCACCTGCGCTTCAGCCCTTCACACCAACTTCTGCATCTGCGTCTAGACTTCCACTTCTGCGGTCCCCAAGCTGCAGGTGTGGTTATGACAGTGGTTCAGCAGCTTCAACTGCAAATCTCAAACTCCAAATCTCCCGTCAACCATCCGAAATTGCCCCGAGGCCCCCGGGACCTCAACGAAAGATACCAACATATCCCATCAATTCAGTCAAGCTTGTTCCAACCCTCAAAACACTCAAAACAACATCAAAACACAAAATTGACATCGGATTCAAGCCTAAGAATTCCAAGAACTTCCAAAATCCGCTTCCGATCAAAAAGTATTTCTAACCTCGTCCGAATGACCTGAGATTTTGCACACATGTCACAAATGACACAATGGACCTACTCCAACTTCTGGAATTCCATTCTGATCCCTATATAAAAATTTGAAATATAAATCGGAATATTCCAAAATACCAATTTTGCCAATTCAAGACTAAATCTACTCTGAACCTCCAAAATACATTCTGATGACGAACCTAAGTACCAAATCACCTCCCGAAGCTATCTAATTCATCGGAGTTCACATCCGATCCCCTTTTCGCATAAGTCAATATCCGGTTGGACTTTTCCAATATAAGATTACTCAAAAGAGACTAAGTATGTCAATCCTTTCCAAAACCTCTCCAAACCCAAATGAACTAACCCGATATCACATAATATAGTTGAACAACACAATAAGAAGCAGAAATGGGGGAAACAGAACGGTAACTCATGCAACAACCGGGCGAGTCGTTACATCCTCCCCCTTCTAAATAAATGTTCGTCCTCGAACGGGTCAAGAAACATACCTGAAGCCTCAAATAGGTGAGGATATCTGCTCTACATCTCCCACTTGGTCTTCCAGGTAGCCTCCTCCATGGGCCGACCTCTTCACTGCACTTTCATAGAAGCTATATCCTTTGACCTCAACTTTTGAACCTGACGCTCCAAGATAGCTACTAGATCCACATCATAAGTCAAATCAACATCTAACTGGACAGTGCTGAAATTCGTAACATAAGACGATCTCCAATATACTTTCAAAGCATAAAAACATGAAATAACAGATGTACACTCGATAAGTTGGGTAGCAAAGCAAGCTCAAAAGTAACCTCCCAATCCTCCGAAGTACCTCAAAAGGCCCAATGAATCGAGGATTCAATTTACCCATCTTCCTAAATCTCATAACACCCTTCATGGGCGAAACCTTCAACAGAACCTTCTTACCAACTATGTAGGACACATCCTGAACCTTCCTGTCAGCGTAACTCTTTTGCCTCGGCTGCGTTGTACGTAGCCTCTCCTGAATCACCTTCACCTTGTCTAAAGCATCCTGCACCAAGACTGTACCCAATAGCCTAGCCTCACCCGGCTTAAATAAATTGACCGGAGATCTACACCATTTCCCCTATAAAGCCTCATATGGAGCCATCTGAATACTCGACTGATAACTGTTGTTATAAGCAAATTCCGCGAGCGGTAGAAACTGATCCCATGATGCTCCAAAATCAATGACACAAGCGTGAAACATGTACACCAGTATCTGAATAGTGTGCTCTGACTGTCCGTCCATCTGAGGGTGAAAATATGTGCTCAACTCAACCTGAGTACCCAACTCTCACTGTAAAGACCTCCAAAACTGCGAAGTAAACTGAGTACCTCTATCTGAAATGATAGATAATGGGACACCATGTAAATGAACAATATCTCAAATATATATCTTTGCCAACTGCTCTAAAGAATACGTAGTACACACAGGAATGAAGTGTGCAGACTTGATCAGCCGATTCACAATCACCCAAATAGCATCAAACTTCTTCAAAGTTGGTGGGAGCCCAATTACGATATCCATAGTGATCTACTCCCTCTTCCACTCTAGAATATACATCCATAGAAGCAAGCCACCCGGTCTCTGATGCTCATATTTCACCTGTTGACAATTGAGACATCAAGCTACAAATCCTACAATGTCCTTCTTCATTCTTCTCCACCAATTACTCTATCTCAAATCCTGATACATCTTTGTGGAACCTGGATGAATAGAATATCGGGACTTATGAGCCTCTTCTAGAATCAAATCCTGAAGCCTATCCACATTGGGCACACATATCCTTCCCTGCATCCTTAATACCCCATCATCACCAATAGTAACATCTCTAGCATCGTCGTGCTGAACTCTATCCTTAAGGACAAGCAAATGATGATCATCATACTAGCGCTCTTTGATGCGATCAAATAAGGAAGATCGAGAAATCACACAAGCCAATACCCGATTGGGGTCCGAAATCATGAACCAATTAGCCAAGGACTAAACATCAACTCCAAGAGGTCTCTCTCCAATAGGAATATATGCCAAACTCCCCATACTCACTGTCTTCCTACTCAAAGCATTGACCACTGTATTGGCCTTCCCCGGATTGTACAAAATAGTAACATTATAATCCTTTAGTTGCTCGAACCATCTCCGCTGCCTCAAGTTGAGATCCTTCTATTTAAACAAGTGCTGGAGGCTATGATGATCACTAAACACCTCAGAAGATACACCATAAAGATAATGCCTCTAAATTTTCAACGCGTGAAGAATGGCAGCCAACTCCAAATCATGAACATGGTAGTTCTTCTCATGGTGATTTAACTGACGAGAAGCATAAGCTATAACACTACCCTCCTGCATCAACACGTACCCAATACCAACTCTCGAAGCATTACAATACACTGTATATGAACCTGAAACTGTTGGCAACACTAACACTGGAGTTGTGGTCAAGCCAGTCTTGAGCTTCTGAAAGATCTCCTCACACTCATCCGACCACATGAAAGGAGCACCCTTTTGAGTCAACTTGGTTAAGGGTGATGTGATAGATGAAAATCCCTGAACAAACCGATGGTAATAACCCGCCAAACCAAGAAAGCTGCAAATTTCTATGGCTGAGGACGGTTTGGGTTCCTCTATCCTCTTTAGATCAACCTGAATACCCTCACTGGACACCATGTTCCCCAAGAAAGCCACTAAATCGAGCCAAAACTCACACTTGGAGAACTTTGCATAAAGCTTCTCCTTCCTCAATATCTACAACACAACCCTCAAATGCTCTGCGTGCTCCTCCTGACTTCGCGAACACACGAGAATATCATCAATGAAAATTATGACAAACGAGCCGAGATACGGTTGGAGCACACTATTTATCAGATGCATGAATTCCATTGGGACATTGGTCAGCCCAAAAGATATTACAAGGAACTCATAATGACCATATCGGGTCCTGAAAGCTGTCTTAAGAATATCGGAATCCCTGATCTTCAGTTGGTGATACCCTGAATGAAGATCAATCTTGGAGAACACCCTCGCTCCGTGAAGCTGGTCAAATAAATTATCAATGCGAGGAAAATGATACTTGTTCATAATTGTAACCTTGTTCAATTTCCTGTAATCAATACACATCCCCATAGTGTCGTACTCCCTCTTCACAGATAGGACAGGCGCACTCCACGACGACATACTAGGCCGAATGAACCCCTTGTCAAGGAATTCCTAAAGTTTCTCCTTCAACTTCGTTGGTTCCATACGATACAGTGGAATAGCTACGGGCTAAGTGCCCGGAACTAGATCAATACAAAAATGAATATCCCTATCCGGTGACATGCCCGACAGGTCTACAGGAAACACACTAGGAAAATCCCACACAACTGGAACAAAATCAACACTGGGAGCCTCTACACTAACATCGCCCACAAAGGCTAAGTAATAAAAATAACCCTTCCCAACCATACACTGGGCTTTCAAGAATGAATCTACCCTACTGGGAACATAATCAGTCGAACCTCGCCATTCAATCCATGGCACACTCGGAAAAGCCAACGTTTGTCTTAGCATGACAGTCTTATATAGCACAAATTGGAGAAAGCCAATCCATGCCTAATATTACATCCAAGTCCACCATACAACACAATAACAGGTCCACTCGGGTCTCCAAACCTCTAATAGTCGCCACACATTATCGGTACACACAATCCATAATAATAGTATTGCCTACCAAAGTCGTTACCCAAACAGATGAAATAAGAGACTCCATGGGCGTATCCAAATAACAGGCAAAATAGGATGACACATATGAAAAAGTGGAATTGGGATCAAATAACATAGAGGCATCTCTGTGGCAAACTGAAACAATACCTCTAATCACAGCATCTAAAGCAATAACATCGAGTATAGCTGGGAGTGCATAGAAATGGGCCTGACCACCACCTGATCGACCTCCCCCTCTAGAAAACCCCTAGCCGACTATCCTCCACCCCTAGCTAGCTGGGTGGGTGATGAAGTAACTGGTGCCAAAGTCTATGACTGACCCCTCTGCTGAGATGAACCTCCAAGGCAACGAGGACATTACCTCTATATATGACCCAACTCTCCACACTCATAATAACTCCCTAGTGCTGGAGACTGGGACTAAAGGGAACCTATAGCATCGAAATGACTAGCAGATGCACCTGGCATAGAAAATCCTAAACTGATGGAGCATGGGACAAAATCTAGGCTAGAAGGGCATTGAGTGATGAATGGCCCTAATGAGAACTATGAGAACCATGACCTAATGACGCCCCATGATAACCTGGACGAGTTGACTGAACAAGTCTGAATGGACTGCCTCTGCCGTGCTGAAACTAACCTCTCAAAGGAGCACCACCCAAACTACCAGATCCCCGAGGCCTCTTGGCCTCCATCTTCTCTCGCTCCTGGTGATGAACTGACTCAATATCTTGAGCAATATCAACAACCTCCTCAAAGGTAGCACCTGACACCCTCTCCCTTGTCATGAGAATTCGAAGCTGATATTTGAGGTTATCAATGAACCTCCTTATCCTCTCTCTATATGTCATAACCAACCAAATAGCATGACGGGCTAACTCTGAGAACCTCATCTCATACTACATCATAGTAAAATCGCCCAATCACAACTGCTCAAACTGCTTATGCAGCTCCTCCCTGCGGAACTGTGGCACATGCTTCTGTAAGAAGAGAACGGAGAACTGCAACCATGTAAGGGGCATTACACCAATAGGCTTACACCTCTCATAAGCCTCCCACAAAGTGAAGGCAGCTCCAGAAAACTAAAAAGTAGTAAATGTGACCCTGCTGGTCTCCAGAATACCTATTGTTCAAAGAATCCTCTCACACCTATCCAAGAAACCCTGAGCATCCTCTCCCTTTGTACCACTAAAAGTCAAAGGTGGAAGTCTACCAAACCTCTCCAACCTGTGTTGCTCGTCCTCTAGCATAACAAGAGCTACATAGTCCTGAGCAACTGCAACCGGCTGGGCTGGATCTGCCCCCTATGTTTGAAGTCCCTGCATGACCTACTCAGGTGTGCGAGCGGCGAGAGTCTGGGTGCCTTCTCAAAATGAGAAGTAGTTCCGGTTGTAGTAGCTGAAACCGCCTGAGCTAGGCCAGTGCACACTGATAAAATCTAGGTCATGGTGGAGACCTAGAATCACAATAGGCACAGCTGGTGCTAGAGGTGGTGCTCCAGGGGCGTCCACAACTGGGACTTGATCCTGAAGTGGGGCGGCTGGTGGATCTTCAGGTGCTGCCCTAGTTGTGGTTCGGGCTACACCTCTGCCCCTACCACAGCCTGAACGGCGTCCTCGGCCTCTGGTGGCCACTGCTGGTTGTACTGGTGGTCATCCATCCTGACCAGTCGCTCGTGTCCTCATAATTTGTGAGAGAATAGAATAACAGAAGTTTAGTACTCAGATCAACAGATTCGCACGACAAGAATTCAAGAACATGAAGTTTTCTTGCGAGGACAAATACACACGGCTCTATACCGATCCGCGAGACTCTAATAAACCTACTTGTGACTCGCGAGACCTATGTAAACTAGGCAGCTGACACAAACCCCAAATCAACTAAACAGTTATAATAAGTCATTTAAAGTTATTAATAATCTAAAAATCCCAAAATATAGAGTAGACTAGAACAGTGCGGATACAAACACAGCCCAACATCGAGGTGCCACCAGTCATGAGCATCTACAACTCGTCTAAAAATAACAAAAGACAACATAGTCTGATACAAAGCTAGTACAAAGTGAAACAAAGATAGGAAGGAGAAGAACGGGGTTGCGAATGCCGAGCAACTACCTAACCAACTCCGAACAAGCCCGCTGGAAGGCAAATTAGCACTCGCTAGCGTGACTCGAGACTCCTACATACAGGGTGCAGGGAGTAATCTGAGTATGCCAATTCAGTGAGTAATAAAAGTAAAGGCAGCTGAGCAATAAGAAAACATGTAAAACACAACATAATGCTACAACAAACAATAATAATCCAGAACAATGCAGTAAAATAGTAAAGTTCGTAAAATATCTCAGTTCATTAAAAGCCTTTTTTAAATATCTTTCAGTAGTTCAAACGAGTGATGAAAACAGTGAGAAAAGCATAGAAACATAAATCAGCCCCTCCAGAAAAAAGTACCATAACGGCCCCTCGGGCAAAATACCATCAGAACCAGCCCCTAGGGCTACCTCACAATCACTCGTATCAGCTCCTCTCGCAATATAACATCTCACACTAGGTACCCGCTCTCACTAGGGGTGTACAGACTCCTGGAGGGGCTCTTTACAACCCAAGAATAATATCAAGCCATCTCATGGAATAATCAAACAGACACTCGGCCTCACAACAAGCCACCTCAAGGCATAACAAGTCAGTCCCTCGACCTCATAATCATCAATCAGTACAACATTGTTGCAGTGCATAGCCCGATCTTATAATATCCTCACGATATCGGCCCTCGACCTCACACAGTAAGAGATCTCTCAAGCCACTTGGGCAACAGTAAAATATGATGCTCAGTCCAAAATATCATTTTAAATTTCAAAATAGAGTAAATATAACTGAGTTGTGAAAGTAGTAGAATACAGTATGACCGAGTACAAATATGAAGTCAAAACAGTGATGAATAGTAGTAAAAATCCCCTAAGGGTCCAAAACAGTTGGCACAAGGTCCAAATATGGTATTCAGCCCCAAACATGATAATACTTTCCAAAACACTACAATAACAAACAATTTTCAACCAAATATGCGGTTTAACAGTCATACGGGATGGACTAAGTCACAATCCCCAACGATGTACAACCTTACACTCATCATCTAGCATGTGCGTCACCTCGAAGTAGCATAATGATATGAATCTAGGGTTTCATACCCTCAGGATAGCATTTACAATCATTACTTACCTCTATCCGGTCCAAACTCTAGCCCGCGATGCCCTTGTCTCTTGGCTCGGCATCTGGATGCTCCAAATCTAACTAAAAGCATATTTATACCATCAAAATATGCTAAGGGGACAATGCCCACTCGAAAATAACCAGTTTACATTAAAAATCCCAAAATTGTTCAAACCCAACCCGGGCCCATGTCTCGGAGTCCGATAAAGTTAACATCAATGTAACCCTTATCCTCTCACAGTTCATGCATACCAAAATTACCAAAATCCAACCATAAATGACCCCTCAAATACCTAATTTTAGGTCTCCAATTACAAGCCCTAGTTCTTCAATTTCAACCACTAATTTTTCCATAAATTACAAGCCTAATCCGCGAAATAGCATGATAGAAACGAGTTTTATGTTCAAAAGTCTTACCTCAATGAAGTTCCCTTCGATTACCTCTTCAAAATCCCCGCACCTGCGGTAACGCATCTACGGCCAAGGCACCGCATATGAGTTTTTCACTTAAAACCGTAATTCTGCACCTGCGTCTCACCTTCCGCACATGCGGTCTCACAGGTGCGACCAATCATTCGCACCAGCGCTTCTGCCCTTCACGCCAACTTCCACATCTGCGGTTAGCCTTCTGCTTCTGCGATCCTTCACATGCGGTCCACAAGACGCATGTGCGGTTATGATAGTGGTTCAGCAGCTTTAGCTGCAAATCTCAAACTCCAAATCTCCCGTCAACCATCTGAAATCGCCCCGAGGCCCCCGGGACCTCAAACAAACATGCCAACATATCCCTTAATATTATTCAAACTTATTCCAACCCTCTAAACACTCCAAAAAAATCAAACTACCAAATTGACATCGGATTCAAGCCTAATAGCCCATTTGGATTGGCTTAAAAAAGTAGTATTTAAGCACAAGTGCTTAAAAGTAGCTTTTAAATGTTGGAGCTTATTTTATAAATAAGCACTAGATGTTTGGATAAAAGTGTTGAAGCTTAAAAAAGGTTGTTGATGTGTTTGGCAAACAAGTCCTGATAAGCAGTTTTCTTATTAAGAAGACAAAAATATCCTTAAAGTTGTTAATATTATAAAGGAGTTGATTACTACAATATATTTAATTATGAATTAATGCAAATAAAAAATAACTTATATTTCAATT
Source organism: Nicotiana glauca (assembly GCA_026770625.1). NCBI lineage: Eukaryota > Viridiplantae > Streptophyta > Magnoliopsida > Solanales > Solanaceae > Nicotiana > Nicotiana glauca. Next base: position 104,741 of record MU784064.1, on the reverse strand, counting down.
TAATTTTAATTTAATTGATTACTTTAGATAATTTTTATAAATATAATTCTTGAATGTTTATTTTTCACCACTTTCTATCAAGTAAACTTCCAAAAAAGTCTCAACCTATTTAAAATACTAAATTATTTTGTATAGAAAAAACAAAAACTTAAAAGAACAAAATATATATAAAGCTACTCTTTTCATTCAAGCTTGAAGAAAAATGTAGAAAAATAAAGAACCAGAAGTATGCCAGGAAGCACAACAACAATAAGAGTGTTGGATCTGTCGATGAAGAGCAAACAAATCCCTTAAAGTAACCATGGCTAGCACTGCTTTTTGAATTTGGGATTATTTTTAATCTTGTTAAGTTTTTGCTTTTTGTTATGGAATTATAGCGGTTATTTACTAGAATGGAACCTAAATTAGTTTTTTATTCTGTTATCTAAACCAGTTATAAGTCTCTTTTAATTCAAAAAAAAAAGAGGAAAGAAGAGGAACGGGAGAGTGGAGGAAATAGGAGGAGTACAATGTTTTAGAGTTTCTTTGACTGAGGATAATTTTGGTATTATAAAAACTTATAAGGGACAAGAGAGTAATTTTATTGGTCAAACTAAAATGACTTTTAAGCCAAAATAAAAAAAGTTGGAGTTAGCCAACTTGTTGCTTTTGGCTTTTTAAAACACTTTTTAGCTTTTTTTAAGCCGTTTTCTTTTTGCCAAACACTCCAAAAAATAAAAAAGTGCTTAAAAGCTTGCCATCCAAACACCCTCTAAGAATTCAAAAAATTCCAAATTCTACTTTCGATCAAAAAGTCTATCTAACCTTGTCTAAATGACCTGAAATTTTGAACACATGTCACAAATGACACAACGGACCTACTCCAACTTCCAGAATTACATTCTGACCCCTATACCAAAATCTCACCAATCAACCGGAAAAACCAGAAATTTCAATTTTGCCAATCCAAGCCTAAATCTACTCCGGACCTCAAAAACACATTACGATCACGCTCTTAAGCCCCAAATCACCTCTCAAAGCTATCTGATTCATCAAAATTCACATCCGATCCCTTTTTCACATAAGCTAATAACTAGTTGACTTTTTCCAACCTAAGCATACTCAAAATAGACTAAGTGTCTCATTCCTTTCGAAAACCTCTCCGACATAATACAGCTGAACGAGAGAATAAGAAGCATAAATGGGAGAAATAGAGCGGTAACTCATGAGATGACCGGCCGGGTCATTACACAATATAACCCAAGTACTCCTCCACAACCTACCCCTTTTGATTCCTCCCCCTTTCCTCCACCCAATACAACCCCCAAACCTAAGAAAAGGTGAGTGAAAATGCTTACTAGCAAAAATTTATCCACATGTGCTTTGTCAAGAAAATTGAACGCAAAATTAAAGGCTAGCCAAGCCCAAGATTCTAAAAACTCGGATGACTCTTTCAAATCTATGAGCGAGGGAGAAGGAATTGGATCTTCTGACAAGGAACTAGATCTTCTGACTCTGAGAATGCTCAAAATTTCCCTTCTGAGGTACGTTCTATCTTAGTTGAGAATTTAAACAATAGGTTTATTTTGGTTGGGACTGTTAGGAATGTTGAAATACTGAAGTCAAGAAGGAGAGGTGATAAAAATAAAAGTGTAAAAGAAAAGGAGAGTGAGGGGGGGAGTAGTGATGTTAGGGGAAAAAGGAAAGAAGTGGCTGACTCTTCACCCACTTCTGAATTAGCAAGACCAGCTATCTGTGGGGTTGAACATGCAACTGTGGAAGAGAGTATCAAGAAGACAAGGGGAAGTGGTTTAGGGGGTCTGCTGAAGGGTTGGTTAATCTTAGCTCACAAGCAAATGAACCTGGTTCATCTATTGAAAGGACCCTAGCAAATTTTCTGAACAAATTGGGTGCGAGTTATGATACAAAGAAAAGGAGAACCCCTGCACCAAAAGCCCCCCAGCACTGCAAAACCTTCTAATAAATGAAAGGTTTGTTCTCCAAAAACTTCTGAGATTTCTCTAACAAAAGGAAGGGCCATAAGGAGTATATTGAAGCAGAGTGAGAGTGAGTTACAAAATTCTATGGCAGAAAGCAAGAAGAAAAGGATGGATAAAGGGAATGCTAAGTTTGCAGAGCTTGATGAGGCTGTTGATGTGGATGAGATGGAACAGGTCCATCAGGAAGAGCACACAACTATGGAGGTTCAGGCCCCCAAGCCCAAAAAGACCAAGAGTTCTTTCAAGAAGTCTTCATTTGTGTCTAAGATTGCTAAACCTTCATTGGCCAAAAGGACATGGTCTGCTGTGACAAACAAATAAGTTAGAATTACTGAGGAGAAGGAATGGAGTGGTGAAGATAAGAGTGAATCTGATGATGAACAAGACAAGCTGGCCAAGTTTGGCAAAAGGAAGATCTTGAAGGGTATATTTCAGTTGGATGGTAGGCTAGCAAGGAATGAGATCATTGAATTTATGGCCAATGCATAGGTCAAGAATGGCTGAGTTACCAGCCAAGTGAAAGGGGTTCAAGTGACCTTTGATGCTAAGGACCTGGGTGAGATTCTTAACATCCCTTCTAGGGATATGATGAGTACATAAGGCAAAGATGGCCAAGTCTACACTCCCTTCCTACTACCCTTGAAATCACTAGTAAATTTTGTGATGTTGAAGAAGTGAATGAGGCTAAGTTTGTCCATAAGATTGAGATGAATCCTTTCCACAAAGTCCTATTTGAATTTGTCAACAAGTGGCTACCGCTCAGGCAGGAAAGACAAGTGGCTACTGCTCAGGCAGGAAAGAAAGGCACATTGCTAGTAATATGGACTTGATTCTGGTGGAGTATCTCGAAAGTGGAAGGCAAATCAACTGGCATGCATTCATCATCAAGCTACCGGACAAGGTTATCAATGGCTTTAAGGCCCATGCCACCCCCTCATGGATTTATTCTTACTACTGTTCTGGATCGTTTCAAGGTGCCTATGAAGAAGTGGGAAATTGCCACAAGCAAGGACAATTTTGGCATTAATACTTTGATTGCTTGGGACTATCTAATCAATGCCATTCCCAATGAACATGGTTCATCCAAGAAGACACCTATCAATAGTAAAGTCAGGTTTCTAGTTTAGGAAAGTGGGGCCAAGGGTGCTGAGATAGCTCGCTTGAAGGCTCGCTTAGCAGAGGTTGAATCTAAGAGAGACGCTCTCAAAACTGAGCTCGCCAAGGAAAAGGAGAAGAATGATGGCATTCTTCAAAATATGTTGAACCTTCTCCAAGACCAAAACCAACCCTCTAGCTCTCCTAAGCCTTAGCACTTCTAGCCTTCATCTCCTGAACCTATCTAGTACCACCAGTGACCTAGATTAGGGATTTCTCTTTCTTTTTCTCATGTTTTATATACTTTTGCTTTCTTTTTGTGGATTGTGGTAGTACCATACCTCCTATCACTGAACTCTACTATTTTTTATCTTGTTGATTTTTAATATTTCCTTGGTAGATTGAATGTGTTTGCTTGATTACTGGGGATTAATCCATGATTGCACTTACAGTTGTCCCACTGGCCACGAGTAACTGTTAAAATTCTGAAAATCACACTTTGTTTATGCAACTTTTCAATGATGCCAAAAGGGGGAAGAGATATTGTGCTTTATATATTCTCAATAAGTGATATTTATAACCTATGAACCTGGTCCTTGATGATAATTAAATTTTTCTAATGTTGTATTGATGAATAAGCTGAGTTCTGACAGGGACTAAGTGAGTGAAAAGCATAGAGTTTGTCATCATTCAAAAGGGGGAATTTGTTGGCCCAAGTAAAGGTGAAGTTTTGAAGACTGGCAAAGAAACTCAGACAGGGACTAGGTCCATCTTGTGAAGCACAATTATGATCAACTCAAACATGTGAGATGAACGTGAAGGAGATAAGCCTAACTTACCAAAAATGATATGTCGTGATCCTGATCGAAAAGGTTGCATATTGGATATGGAAAAACAGTCCTTACACAAAGAGAAAACGGGTTAAGAGATGGATAGAGTTAGAGGATGAGACCAACAAGAACTCTTCCCCCAAGGAAGAGTATCATCTGAATTCTAGTCAATCTCTATTTACTAACTCCATAAATATCAGTGTTGTTCTCTTTTACATGTAACGCACATAAGAAGAAGTTAAACGTGAATTCAGAGAAAAAATAGCAAGGCTATTTTGCAAGATATTTATGTGTGATTTAAGCGTGAAAACCTGAAGCTACTTGAACCAGATAGAAGAACCAGTTCCAAGTGTCTATCTTTTATTCTCGTTCAATTGTAGTAGGTTCATATTGTACTTTAAGCTTTATATAGAAGCAACTGTATTAGGTACTTAGAGTTTTCAAGTTAGATTTAAGTTGAAGTTGTCGCAATAGTTGAGGTTGTGTGCTACAATGGGATTAGACTTAATCCAAGGTTTACAAAAGAGTTTTTGTAAATGCAGTTTTTTACTTAGTGATTTTAGTTGAGAGTTTGGGAAAATCCTACTAGAAGGTAGGCCGTGGTTTTTTCAACTTTTGAGCCAGGTGTTTTCCACGTAAAATCTTTGTGTTCTTTAATTTCTGTATTTGTTATTCTGTAACAGTAGTAGTTGGAACACATAGAAGAACCATGACCTTCTATAATCAAGTTAAACAAAAAATTAGGTACCACAC
>MU784064.1:67970-99907 GCA_026770625.1 Nicotiana glauca | reverse complement strand
CCCCCCCCCCCTTCTTGTATGGTATTGAAGTATAAAAAATCATTTTTGCCTATTATTCTTCCTTGTCCTGGGTTCTTATTTGAATGACTTGCCGCCTACTTAGTTACATTTTTTTATTGTAGAACAGAATTGGAGATCTTGGCCCCAACTTCGAAAGCTCCTGGTGTTGCGACTATCACCAGTAAGTTGCATTGGATTAATATCGGTATTAAGATAAACTGTAAAACCAACTAAATAAACTCTTATCTACTAACCCCTCCATTTGCTTATGTATTCTTCCTTGTCTTCTTGTCTCATTTGAACGGCTCTCTACCTAGTTACATTTTTTGTTTTGAATCCATTATAGAATTAGAGATCGTGGCCCCTCCTTGAAAGCTTCTGATGCTCTGACTATCACCTCTAAGTTGCATTGGATCAACATCAAAATTAAAATAAAATTGTACAAGCAATATAGTCAACTTCTATTTGTTTTCCCCTCCATTTTCTTATTTATTATTCATGTTCTTCGGGTCTCATCTGAATGACTTGTTTCTTATTTAGTTACATTTTTGTTTTGATTCCCGAAAATAATTAGAGATCCTGGAGCCATCCTTAAAAGCTCTTGGTGTTGTGATTGTAATGACCCGATCGGTTGTTTTGAGCTTCAACGCGTCGTTGAGTGGTCTAAGGCCATAAGTAGCTTCACTTCAGGTATTATGACTTGCACGCATGGTCGGAACTAAATTTCAGGAGGTTCGGGGTTGATTTAGAAAGAAAAGTCTATTTCGAAAAAGTTGGAGGGATTGACTAAGGTGTGATTCTTGAGTAAACGACCTTGAAATCGGGATTTGAAGGTTCCAATAGGTTCATATGATGATTTTGGACTTGACTGTATATCCAGATCAGGTTTTGGATGACCATGGAGTATTTTGGCGCCTATTGTGGAAATTTGGCATTTTGGAAGAATTTTATAAATTTGGGGTTGAAGCATATTTCAATGTTATCAATTTACATTTGGGATTCTAAGTCTAGGAATAACTCCGTATGGTTATTTTGGTATTGGGAGTGCGTCCAGGTGTGGATTTGGAGGTTTGTAGTTCATTTCAGGGTCATTAGGCGAAAGTTAGAAATTAATGGATTTTGGGAAGTATGATCTGGAGTGGACTTTTTTATATCGAGGTCAAATTCTGATTCTAAAAGTTGGAGTATGTCCGTAATGTCGAATGTGACTTGTGTGCAAAATTTGAGATCAATCAGATGTGATTTAATAGGTTTCGGTATTGAATGTAGAAGTTTGAAGTTATAAAGTTCATTAAGCTTGAATTGGAGTGCGATTCATAATTTCAATGTTACTTGATGTGATTTGAGGTCTCGAGCAAGTTTGTGTTATGTTATGGGACTGGTTGGTGTGATTGGATGTGGTCCCAGGGCCTCGGGTATGTTTCGGGGTGGTTTCAGGCCAATTTTGGTTGAGCTGTGGTTGCTAGTTTGTTGTGTCATAACCCAAACTCCATCACAGGCCGTGATGGCGCCTAAAACCATAGTTACGCAAGCCTACACTTGTTTATACCCAGTTTTTCCTCATATATTTTTAATACATATAACTTTCAAAATAGTACATATGCAGTTATAAGCATGCATAAACATTTTATATTTTTTCTATAATTTTTAAAAGCTCCAAATCAATTTATTTCTTCTCTTTTATTTATAAAATATTTAAAAATTATCTTCCAAATTACTTTTGTGATGATTTAGTCATCTAAATTATTTATTTATGCGAACGTAGTGTTTAAATATTTTTAGTGCATTTTTTGTAATTATATTTATATTTTTAGGCTAAATTGCACATCATTGCAATAATAGCCCATATTAATGCATAATTACATTATTGATGCATAAAATGGTCTTTTATATTTTTAAAAGGCGAAATACATAAATGGCCCCTTCAAGTTGTCCACAACGGTCATTTGAACACCTCAATAGGCCACTTTACCATTTTAACACTTCAAGTAGCTATTAAATATATCAAGTAAATACCCGGCCTAGTCAGCCCACCTTGCATGTGACACACAGTCCGAAACGCACGCTGCATACCAAATTATATTTTTTTTTTCTTTTTTTTAAAATTAGTTTGAAGTGGGCCCCAAAACTCTAACATCTTCTTCCAACCATTACAGAATCATGGCCATTATCGCTGCCTTGCCACCACCGTGACTGTCAAACCCACATAAGCAAACAAAAAATTTCATCAGATTAAAGCCAATCATCAACCAAAAAATTATTAAACTCATAATTCATAAATGAAATCTCAGTAGAATTTCATCAGATTAAAGCCAATCATCAACCAAACAAGAATCAATTACTTGAATCTACTAGAAAATAATTTAACGAGAAATTTACACAAAAAAATAGAAGCAGTGACATAAACCAAATTCAGCATCAAGAAGATGATAAAGAGAGAAAGACTGAAGATTTCAATGGAGTCGATTCTTTCAAATTTGCCCGGCAAAAATGGCAACGACAGAGTCCAATCGGTGACATCTTCACTTCAACTCCCCACAAATAATTAAATAAATTGATAAGTCCAAGAGTTCTCTCGGACGTGACAAAATGAGACAAACAGAGGAAAGTCGCTGGAGATAAGTTTTTCTGTCTAGATCCATCAATGACCCTTGGAGGGTTCTTCACTTCATTATTCTCTGTTCTTCACTTGTGGAACAGTTTTAGTATTTAAGTTATGGAAAAAGTGGTTAAAATAATGAGGGGAGGTGTGTCAAAGAAATTGGTGGAGAAGGAATGGGGAAGGGCGGTGGTTTGGGAAGGGCGGTGGTTTGGAGAGACGATGGTTTGGTTTGGGAAGGGCGGTGGTTTTAGGGTTTGTTTTTTATTTTTATTATTTACTTAATGAATTCCTTTCTTTTAATTAATGATTGTAATTTTTAATTCTAAAGTTACACATGTTAATTTCTTAGTGGTTCATTGGCGCGTAATCGGTGATTGTATTTCACGCATGTGATCTGTTGAATGAAGGTGTTAAAAAGATACACTTCTGGCAAGTAAAAGTGTCTAGTTGGTCAATTAAAAAGTGAAGGGGTTCAAATGACCGTTGTGGACAACTTGAAGGGGCTGTTTATGTATTTTGCCTTTTTAAAACGTTAAATAAATATTTTAAATCCTTTTAGTACACAAAAATATTTTTTTGAACTCATTTATTATTTTTATAAATTAAAAGTGTCTATTTAAAAGCTGGCCAATTTTTATTTCAATTTTAGTCCTATTTCAACCCAATACCAGCCCAATTTCTATTTAAATTTACCCAGCTCAAATCCTAATACCTGATCCGACCCCAAAACCCTTTCAATATTGGTTGTTGATCATAGAGATCAACGGCCACAAACAAACCTCACCTAAACTAAACCAAAGAACCCCCCTAACCCTCTCATTTTCTCACCGTCCGCCACCATGAAATCCCTCTCTTCTCTCAAATGCTCTCAAGCCTAACCCTAATCATCACTCATCAATGGTTATATTGGTGGTTTCTCACCATTCCCCAGGCCTCTAATGGACTCCCTCACATTGGTATTTCCATCTCCAGGGTCCTCAAGGGACCAGGGTTAGTTTGCTTGCATCTATAACCCTTTGTTGCTTGTTTCAAGCTGTCCTAGTTTGATTCCGAGTCAGATATTCCTATATCTATAGTTTCTAGGTTTGATTCTTCATCTATGTGATTGTTCTTCTCGAAGCCCTAATTTCTTTCTTCTGAGCCTCTTAGATCTGTATAGATCTGAAATGGTTTGGACTATTTCATATTAATTCTACAAGAATCTTTTTGGTTTTTACAAAAATTATGTGATTTTCAAAATGATTTTCTTTTTTTTCTAAAGTAGTGTTTTCAGAAATTTCTTTTTCCAAAATATTTGATGATTTTTGAGTGTTTGATCTTCTACCTCTTATGTGTTTTGACTTATTTTGTAAGTTTTTTACAACCTTAACTCGCTTGTACTGAAAGTCGTGATTTTTTTGACATTCTTCATTTGGTTTCTGAATGCTGGTATATTGATTGTGTTCTTGCTTTGGTTCTTGTGATTTCTCTTTATCCATTTCAATGTCTCGTGGTTTTCTTAATCTAATATGCCTCTACTAAGTTTCTTATTCAACTTTTTTCTGATTCTATATATTTGTGTTCATTCTTACGATTTATGTTAAGACCTATATCTTTCTCCTTGAATCAGTGTCGTCTTCTTGATTTAACAATTTGTTTCGTCAAAATTATGTGTCGAATCCCGACTATTCATTTCTTCCCTTATATTATCTGCTAAACTTGCTGACTCTTTACGTGATTTTCTCTTTGATGGAACCCTTGATTATTCTGAAGTCTTTATTTCCTGGTTTGATTCGAGCACTTTTCCTTAACAAAACTTTTGATTCTTACCTCATTTTTTGGTTTAATTGAACTTCTTACCTTAATTAATTTTTCCTTGCCTTATATGTTATTTTGTTTATTCTTATTGGTTGTTTCCTTAATTGAAACCCCTGTGCATTCACCCCTATTACCTACTCTGTACTCGATTTTCTTCCTTAAGTATATGTCCTACTATTACCATTGATTATCCCTTGATTAAAGGGAAGACTTACTGATTTACATGTGATTGATTTCCTGAATTTCTCTAATTGCTACTTAATTGATCCCTTACCTTATTTTGCTAAGATTTTTATTACAATATAAACTCTCTCCTATTGTCACTTCTAACAACAAACATTAGTTCACAAAAGCACACTAACACTCTAAAGCTCTCTTTTTCTCCTCTGCTACTTGTGATACTCACTGGTCTAGCCGGTTGAAAGCCAAGGCTAGATACTGAAATTACATCTGCTTTATGTTCTGCACTCTTTTCTTCAACTGGTATGTCTCTAGTTTATTTTTTATTTCCAAACCCTATGTGTTTCATTCCTGCACTGGTTTATCATCTATGAATTAAACTTGTATTCCTGCTTACTTATTTGCCTAGCATGTCTAAACTATGTCATGTTCAATGTATAATTAGCATATCTACACTTCACCTAGTTATTTGATACTTAACTGGTCTGTTTGTGAATATCTGGTCAATCCCCTAATTATGTGATCATGTTGGCTGTTTGATGTATGTGATTGACCATGCCTGTATGTTTAATCCTGTTCAAGACATGTCAGGCTTTCTGTATTACAATTGTGATCAATGTCTTAACTATTTACTGTCCATGACTAGCCTGCTAAGTCTCTAAGACCCTAAATATTTTATGCAGTTTTTTGATTATATGTTTACTCTATAACCTATCCATGTACCCCCAATGTGACTCTTTTGTGCCCCAAACCCTTTATCCTTATGTGAGATCTATTTGCTGAGTGTTTCTAAATCTGGATATTCTATGACCAATTGGTTTTCTGCTATTTTCAAAAGAGTTTTGGTACTCTTCTTAAATTGTCCTTTACCACCAAACTATTTCTTGTTTCAGAAAACCTTATCACTCCTAAAGTCATCTCTGTACTATTTTTAAATAAAAAAAACCTTTTTCAAAACTATGTCAAACACTTTCACTTTACTCTTAGAATACAAGGTTCTGTCCCTCTGATATGTGTACTGCCTTGAGATCCTAGAGATCTCTCTGAACTCAGGCATGTCAGAGCTAGCCTTTCCACACTCCACCTAAATCAATTATTATTTGAGAAAAGGTCTAGGTGTGAGCGCTGCCCGAGATACTTGAGATCATTAGGGAACTCTGACACATCTAGACACGAATTTGGCTATGGAACTTTGGGCATTTGAGGTTATTGGAGGCTAGGAAGTCATTTGGGCCTACTTCAATCTCCCTATAGATTAATTTTCTATTTATGTAAATTTGTCATTTAATTCATCGGTCCGTAATATTTATTGTAAACAAACAGTGCGGTGATTAGTTAAAAGGGAGGGTAGTTATATATATTGGGTAAATTGGGTAGATACCATGCCTATAGGGTCCATGTTGATTCAAATGTGTTTGTTATGTTTTCTTTACTTCCACAAAATTAGAAACCATGCCTATAGGATCTAAAAATGGCTTTAATAATAGAGATCATGCCTATAGGGTTAAAATCATCTCTATAAATACCATGCCTATAGGGCTTCCACTTTTGTTAAATGAATGTTGTTTGTTTTACCTTATGCTTAATCAGAAGTCATTCCTATAAGACTTAAAATAGTTCAGTCAGTTTAATTCATGTTTATATATTCTGAAGTGGTTTAGTTGACTAAATCTGTCCGCTTCTTTAAAAGTTTTCAAACGTTGCCTCAATTAACGCCGCTATAAAGCATGACTATAGGATCTCAAGTTGTTCGTTTTTTCACTATTTTATTGCATTCCTAGTCAATATAGATATCAGGCTCTTGGGATATCACTATTATGTGCTTAGGCAAGCCTATAGGGCTATTAAAATCCTGCAACTATAAAAACTGCGATTTGTTATTTAAGACTGCTCACATTCACAGGTCTAAAATTAGCAGTCAAGATGAATAGGTCATTGATACTTCAGTCCTAATTCAATGTTGTATACTTACCTAGATATCATGTTCTAAGGTTTTTTCAATTAAATACTTGAAACTGTTGTTTGAGACGTGCAGCTTGCAATGTTTGTGGGGGTAATTATGAGCCTTTAATTGGTATTTTTTTAAATGCAGTCCTAATTGTTTTGATTGACATTTGTACTTCTCTCCTTTAAATACCTTAGGATGGTCTGGAACTGCCTAAAAGTAGAGATCCTAAAATACCTCCAGGGCCACGAGGAAGGGACGGATAGTGCATGCATAGGATATTTTTCAAGGTTACTAGAATGCTTTAGGTTATGACCAAGGGGGGAATTGGGCAGTAAGGATATGATGGCTACGCGCTAATGTCCTGTGTAGACCCACTTGAGGAGTGATTACCGGACATTGTGTGGGTATGATCCTGTAGGCTAACCAACCTAGGACCCATCTTTCCCGATTATCGTTGTTTAAATAAATTTTACTTTGCTTTATATAAGTGCCACTTGTTCAAGTCTTTTACTTTTGTTTCATTACTTAAATAATACATGTGCTTAAAAATACCAAAACATGACTTTATTTGCAAGTATGTGTTAAAACTGTTTATTTGTTAAAAGAACTAGTTCACATAAGTATAAGCTCGGTCGGGACCCACTGTTATGGATCGAAAGGGGTGCCTAACACCTTCCCCTCAAGGTTATTTCGAGCCCTTACCCTAAATCTCTGGTAATGCAAACTTGTCTAAGAGTTAATCGCTCTAGGTTCCCTAACGCACCATAATCCGTTAGGTGATGACTCTTCAAATACCCAAATCCCAAAAGGAAATAAGTTATTACCCGCATGAATGTCGGAACCCGGACTTTCTCCGCGGAGAAAAAGAGGGGGCGCGACAGCATGGCAACTCTTCTAGGGATATTTCAAGCTCTTACCATAATAAACTTATTCTGTGAACTAGTCCAAGCATGCTCCATCCTACGCACTCTTTCCCCTTATTTGAATCTAACTGTCTATTTTTAAGCATTTCTGATTTCTTTATTTTTCTGATATAGACTCGTCTCTTAGTTTTCTTTTTTGTCGTAACTGTCTTTCAATTATTTAAATACTGCATTTATCATTTTTACTTGCAAATACTTTACAACATGCTATTTATTATTGCATAAATCATGCACCACATCATATTCCACTCGTGCGTATAAAATTCTATAGCAACACTTGGTAAGTGGTTGCGCTCTTCCAATTTATTACCCTTAAATATAGAAAGGCTTACTTGCAGTAAAACTAGTCGATCAGTTGTGCAGTCGACGATTCTGTGCCTTTCCCCCCTCAAGTTGTCCGCTTGAGGGTACAAGTCTAGACCCCCATAGTAACCTTACATCGATCGTAATTGTGCATGCATCATGGTCAAACCTAGTCGGATTAATATGTTTTCCACATAATAATCCTTAAGACGAGCCTTATCCAAAAGTCCACCGGGGTTTCCATAATCCCAACGGACCCAATCACGTTTTGGCGTTAATTTGGAGAACTAAATGCCAATATGCTAATCATGAATGTATAAATAGTTGAGTCTGGTGAGGGAGAAGGGCCTAACCTTTTTGTTTTGTAGAAAATAAGGCATGAGGTCCCCAGATTCGGCATGTTTAGCAACATTCCACCATTGCTACTAGATTGGTGGGAGGACCTTTTCCTCAAGTGACAAGAAACACGTAAGAAAGCACTTGAGCAATTTACCTTCTCTACTAGACATTCAACCAAACAATAGGTTGATCAAGGCTACCACTTTGTTCTAGGACAGTGAAGGGGATGTGTTCTGCTTCGGCAATTTGGCTAGAGCCCAGCTACTGCTGGGTCTGCGTGAGCTGGGACACAAGTATGATGGAGTCAGGAAGATCGAATCTGGGGAAGGTCCTTCTGGGACCAAGTAGGCTAGATTTATTTGCTTTCTTAAATGTAATACGGCCAAGTTCCAATAGTGACTTACTTTTTTATTATCTTAGTGTCATTTTGGGATTCGTCTATTTTCATATTATGAAATGAGGCATTTACTGACATCTAAAGTTCTCCAAATCTACTTGTCGCTAGGCCTACCTCGGGCATAATGAGGCCCCCAAATTAGGATATGAATTTACATTCTCGCAATATGTGTTTAAATACTGCAAATATTTCGGAACCCTTACTGACTTGTTTACCTTTTTGTTTTCCTTTGATTCTTTATTCACGTCCCCTAAGGTTGGTTCGCTCATACTAGCATCATCAGCATATCATCACAATACCTAAAGGTCCTCCATATCCTCCTCTTCCAAGTGATCCTAAAAGCAAAGGAAAATTCAGAATAAATGATACAATGCAGTGCAATAATTAAAGAGGAGGAGAAAGAAGGCCTCACTATTTGGACTATGGAGAAGGGAGTTATTCTCAGGAACTAGACCGCCACACCATCCCGGGCCCGCTGAGTTCCTGGGTAGCTTGGCAGATTTTATTTCTATAGCCGTTCTAGGCATTTAAGATTTTTAGTAACTTTGTTTTAAAGATTTACTTGTTTCAAAATAACTACTCAATTCATTGAGCCATACTTGTCCGGATGTTTTTTAGTTTCAATCAAATGCATTTGCACTTTATTATTCATTACTATTTTCTACTTTTCTCTTTTCTACAACGTTATTATTACTTTTCCTGTTGAACCGATGACTGTGACATGTAACGAGGCAACGCAACATGAGATTAGTGATTCAGATGAAGAAGATGAGATACATGAGGAAGTCTTCAAGGAAGTTGAAAATTTTGAGAATAAGCCTAAGTCCAATCTGGACGAAATAGAAGTAGTAAACTTGGGGGACGTCGAGACCATCAAGGAGACTTGCATCAGCATTTACTTGTCACCAACAAAGAAGAAAGAGTACATTCATTTCCTTAAAGAGTATAAGGACATTTTTGCATGGTCATATGATGACATGACCGGTTTGAGCGCGTCCGTAGTAGATCATAAGTTGTCTATTAATCCCATGTGTCCGCCAGTGAAGCAGAAACTCAGAAAGTTCAAACCAGACATGATCTTGAAAATGAAGGAGAAAGTTACTAGGCAGATCAAAGAAAAAGTTCTCATGGTGGTTGAATACCCAACCTAGTTATCTAACGTTGTGCCATTTCCGAAGAAGGATGAGAAAGTCAGGGTATGTTGTTGACTATCGGGATTTAAACAGAGCAAGTCCCAAGGCCGATTTTCCACTACTAAACATACACATTTTGATTGACAACTGCGCCAAGCATGAACTCCAATACTTTGTAGATTGCTTCACGGATTATCACCAAATTTGAATACATAAGAAGCCACTGTAAATAATTGGCCCTTATCGATGAAAAGAGGATGAACACAGTATGTCATGGTCAGCTTTATTAGAATAGAATGTCCAGAGCTTTTAACAAAAGGGTCAAACCAAGGCAATTTGTGCCAGGACAGCTGGTACTGAAGAAGATCTTCCAACATCAAGATGAAGCCAAAGGGAAATTCTCTCCCAACTGGAAAGGTCCCCACATGGTTCATAGGGTGCTAGCAAGAGGAGCACTCATACTTGCAGAAATGGACGGAGAAATCTGGCCATAACCAATTAATTCGGAAGCAGTCAAGCGATACTATGCTTAGATTATTTACATTTCCTCATCTAATGTAATTGAACTACGCTTGACCTGATTCCCATTTAAGAAGGGATACGTAGGCAGCCTTACGGGTTCGGGATAATAAAATTTCCATTTCCCCTAAGATCGGAAACTGGGGAAGAATTTTGAGGAGGACCCTCAAAATTACGGAGCAAGTCCAGCCAAGACAACATATGTCAAACAGTCAGAAATCTGTCAAGAAACTGGGGCAGAATTTTGAGAAGGATTCTCAAAATTCTGAAGAAGGTTTAACAAGGCTCATTACCCACAAATGGTCGAAGGGTCATCTACCAAACTGGGGCAGAAATTTGAGGAGGACCCTCAAAATTGTAACATAAGAAGGTGCAATGTCTCTGAAATGTGTTATAGTCACTAGTTCATCTAAAAAATCACTTGATATATCAATATGTTTCTAAAATGACTCTATTTTTATCAATAACTGCATATTTTGGAAAAAACTCTATTTCTGTAACAGTCAGGTGTTATCTAGGGAAACTCGAAAAGGCCTCTAGAATGGAGCAAAGAAAGGCCAGCGGACAAAGGTATGAACCAACGTCACATTACAAAACTTACAATTTTTTTTAACGCAGGCACATTTGACGTAACAATAGCATTCGCAAACATGTATACACAAAGAGAATTCAATATCGATCCGGACATCAGACGTTGAATATGTCTCCAGCTAAGAAATATACTACTTTTATTTGATGCTCGCTCCTTGCATAGGACTAAGCTTTGTCCTGCATACCTGTGTAAGGTTAATCCTTGCCTCCCTATTTGCATGAGGCTAATCCTTGCCTCCATATCTGCATGAGGCTAATCCCTGCCTCCACACTTGGATGAGTCTAATCTTTGCCTCCCATTTGCATAAGGCGAATCCTTGCCTCCCTATCTGCATGAGGCTAATTGTTGCCTCCACACTTGAATGAGGCTAATCCATGCCTTCATACTTGCGTGAGGCTAATCCTTGCCTCTATATTTTCATAAGGCTAATCCCTTCCTCCAGGTCTACATGAGGCTAATCCTCACCTGCCTATCTACATGAGGCTAATCCCTACCTTCCCATCTATATAAGGGTAATCTTTGCCTCCCCATCTGCATGAGGCTAATCCTTGCTTCCCTATGTGTATGAGGCTAATCTTTGCCTCCGTATCTGCATGAGGCTAATCCTTGCCTGCCTATCTGCATGAGGCTAATCCTTGCCTCTCTATCTATATGAGGCTAATCCTTGCCTCTCTATCTATATGAGGCTAATCATATGCAAGAGGCTAATCCTTGACTCCCTATCTACATGAGGCTAATCCCTGCCTCCCATTTGCATGAGGCTAATCCTTGCCTCCCAATCTGCATGAAGCTAATCCTTGCCTCATATTTGCCTGAGGCTAATCCCTGCCTCCCCATCTGTATGAGGCTATCCCTAACTCCACACTCGCATGAGGATAATCCTTGCCTCCCTATCTACATGAGGCTAATCCCCGCCTCCCTATTTGCATAAGGCTAATCCTTGCCTCTATACCGCATGAGGCTTAGCCTTGTCTCTATATCTGCATGAGGCTAATCCTTGCCTCCACATTTGCATGAGGCTAATCCTTGCCTCCACATCCACATGGGATGAAGTATTGTCCCTCTTTGCATAAATATAGCTCTAATTCTAGTACTATCTATTTGCTTTTCAATCGGGCTAAGCTCTTCGTTTCATTACACAAGACTAAGCCTTGTCTTGGTAGCATCATATTATTACATCTCACAAGCTGAAATATCGCCAATCCATCCAAAGGCGTCATAGTCTAAAAGGCATTATTCTCATACCCAGAAGACATCATAGCATACCTGAGGATCTCTCAAAGTTGCACATTATTATTCAAAGGCGTCATGGTTCGAAGGCACCATCTATATGGCCCGAGAATAATATTTCATGTACTGTGAATCCCTCACTCAATAATTCATGGCCCATGACATCATGGTCCGAGGACATCATCTTTAACCGTCCAAAGACAACCTTCAGGGTCAAAAGGGAATCTGCATCATGCTTAATTTTTCGCACAAATACATGTTCATGGCATCTCTTTATCTGTAGGTGACCAACAAACAACTGCTATCTATGCAAGAGTGACCTCGCTCTAGTTCTTTCAAACTATCTCAAACTTAACCGCTCACCATAACCGCTCTGGCATCTCGTGTCCATTCTTGCAATGACTTCATCGGCATATTCTACCAATAATTCCAGAACTACACATGGCCTGATTCATGTAAAATTAGGGATATGCAGGCAACTTAAGACCGGATTCCAAACTCTATCTTTCAAAACATCCCGATCGGTCAAAATTAGCAATCATTTCTTTACCCGAAAACTCTTTCATCTTTCCCGGGTAAAGAGAGGCAGCTGTTGATACCTAATTTTTCCTCATATATTTTTAATACATATATATACTTTCAAAATAGCACATATGCAGTTATAAGCATGCTTAAACATTTTATCATTTTTTAAAAGCTCAAAATTAATTTATTTCTTCTCTTTTATGTATAAAATATCCAATAATTATCCTCCAAATTACTTTTGTGATGATTTAGTTATCTATATTCGTTATTTATGCCAACATTATAATGACCTGATCGGTCATTTTGAACTTTTACACTTTGATCGCCAGTTCTTAGACAATACTTGCCCCGTGTTATGTGTTATGACTAATGTAGATCGTTGGTTTTGGTGTTCAGGAAAGTTTGGAATGAATTCGAAAGAACAGTTTTAGTTGAAAGCTTTGAATTTGAAAGATTTGACCGAGAGTTGACTTATTTGTATATGAGCTCGAATTGGAGTTTTTATGATTTGGTTAGCTTCGTTAGATGATTTGTGACTTAGGAGTGTGATCGAAAGTGATTTTGGAGGTCCGGTGTAGAATTAGGCTTGAATTGGCGAAGTTAGTATTTTGCGAATTCCGGTTGATAGGTGAGATTTTGATGCGAGGGTCGAAATGTAATTTCAAGAGTAGTTGTAGCTTTGTTAAGTGATTTGGGATGTGTGTGTAAAGTTTCAGGTCATTCGGACGTCGTTTGGCTGGGTTTTTTATCGAATGCGTGTTTCGGAAGTTTTAGAAGAACTTAGGTTTGAAAGTAATTTGATGGTTTTGGTGTTGGTTGAGGTGTTTTGATGATTGGAGAAAGTTTTATTGATGTTTTTGGATGGGTTGGCACTTTTGGTTGAGGTCCCTGGGGCCTCGGGATGATTTAAGATGGCTATCGGGATGAATTTTGGACTTGTGTTGTTTCTGGAATTTGCTGGTTCTAGTATTTCTGCATCTGCGAAATTGGGATTGCAGATGCGGTCTCGCAGATGCGGGAAGGGGGATCGCAGGTGCGAGTTTTCTTGGAAGGTTGGTTTTTCATAGATGTGGGCGTGGAGCCACATCTGCGCTGACGCAGATGCGGCGTTGGCATCGCAGATGCATATATAGGCAATTAGGGATTTCTACAGAAGCGGATGATTTATCGTAGGAGCAGAGTCCGCAGATGCGGACCTTGATAGTAGAAGTGGTCCAGACATTTAAGTGGATCTCCGAAGAAGCGGAAACCGCAGCTGCGGTACTTGGATCGCAGATGCGAAAAAAAAAGTGTTGGGCAGAAGGGTTTTTAAGTTCATTTTTATTCCGCAAGCTAGGTTATTAATCCACCATTTTTTAGCATCCTGGAGAGATTTTGGACGGGAATTGAAGGAGATTTTGACTGGGATTGATTAGAGGTGAGTTCTATGATGTTAAAACACGATTATTATGTGAGATTAACCTTGAAATTTATCGAAATTAAGCCTAAAATTGAAGAACTAGGGCTTGAGTTTTTGATATGTCAAATTGGGATTTGATGATATCTCGAATTTGAGAGTTCTTGGTATGTACGAACTCGTGAGAAGATAAGGAATCTATTAACGTGAAAATTTCTGAGATTTGAGAAGTGGGCTCGGTGCTCGGGTTTTGCTAATTTCGAGATTTTTAATATTTTTCAATTGTTTTCGATTGGGTATTGTTCCATTGGCATATTGTGACGTACTCATTCTGGTTTTGGATAGATTCGATGCGCATGGAGACCGATTTGCGGGGCAAGGCCATCGCGAGCTAGGGATTTCACTAGTTCAAGGTGAGTAATGATTGTAAATGATATCCTGAGAATTTGCAACCCCGAATTTGCACAACGTAGTGTTATCTTGAGGTGAAACACGTGCTTAATGACGAGCGCGGGGTTATTTACTATTGGGGATTGTGACTTGGTCTGTCCTGATTGATGTTTTTACCGTGTATTTGACTGAGATATGTTTGTTATCATCATGATTTGGGCTAATTGCTATATTTTGGGCTTCATGCCGACTACTTGATCCTTCGTGGACTTTTATCACTGTTTCCTCACTATTTTGATGTATTACTTCAACTCAGTACTATCGATTATTACTGTTTTACAAACTCGACCACTTTTAATTGAATTTTGAGACTTAAATGATGTTTCCACTATTTTTTGGGCTGAGTACTACTATTTTATTGATGCCCGATGGGCTTATGATGTTTTCTGGACTGAGCGAGGCCGAGGGCCATATGTGAAGATATGCTGAGTGATATGAGGCCGAGGGCCTGAGATACATTTATGTGCCACGAGGTGGCTTGAGTGATGCAAGGAGGCTTTCAGGCCTTGTGAGTGATGTGAGGAGGCTTTCAGGCCTTGTGATCGATGTGAGGAGGCTTTCAGGACTTGTCGGTGATGTGAGGAGGCTTTCAGGCCTTATGTGTGATGTGAGAAGGCTTTCAGGCCTTATGTTGATATAGCGCTCGGGCTGTAAGGGGCCCCTCCAGAGTCTGCACACCCACTGTGAGCACGGGTACCCATATAATATGAGAGTGAGCTCGAGCGGCTGATGTTATACTGTGTGACTAATACTGAGCCTGATGGGCTATACTATTCTGAGCGATTGATATTGAGCCTAAGAGGCTGGTACTGTTTGAGATATTGCCCGAGGGGAGAACTTTTATGTGTTCATCTTGCATATTTACTTGTCTTTTTACCTGTTATACTATGGTATTTGTGCCCGAGGGGAGGATTTTCTATGCTTATCAGAACTATCTATTTTGAAATCATTTCGTAACTGTTGAAAAGACCATTTTCAAAAGAGATTTAAACTGAGCCAAGATATTTCTAAAGATTTTACAGTTTCACTGTTTTCTTAGAGGATTATACCTTGCTTCTATACAGCATGATGGTTTGCTTTATGTGATTTCTTACTGCTCAATTGTTATTTACCTTTATTACTCACTGAGTTGGAGTACTCACTTTACTCCGTGCACCTCGTGTGTAGATGCAGGTATCTATTCACCCAGGAGCGGGTTTGGCCGATCAGAGGTCGAGTTATACGAGTTAAGGAGGTGACTATCAACGTTCGCAGCACCATGTTTCTCTCTTTTGTTCACTATTCCTAATCTTTTTGGTATATTTTAGAACTAGTAGTAGATTTACATTAAGATAGATGCTCATGACTTGTGACACCCCGATTAGCGCTGTGTTGGGTTGTATTTCCGCTAATTAATACTATTAAGTCATATTTAAGTTATTTATTATGTTTAACTCTTTTTGAAAAGACGAGTTGGGTAAGTTGGCTGGCCTCATCTTCACGAGAGGCGCCATTACAACCAATGCGGGGTTTGGGTCGTGACAAGTTGGTACCAGAGCCTAGGTTACTAGGTCTCACGAGTCATGAGCAGGTTTAGTAGAGTCTCGCTGATTAGTACGGAGACGTCTATATTTATCTTCGAGAGGCTTCAGAACCTTTAGGAAAACTTCACATTCTTGAATTCTTATCGTGCGTCCTTGATTCAGCTTGAAAAGAAACTCTTAAAATTCCCTCCACGCATTTGTATGCGCGCATGAGCGCTCAGTATCAGATGTGCCTTGATGGCTTGTGATTCCTCGATCGAGGGGCGAGATGTGATCTCTGTGAGTTTGATGTTGGGCCAGTCTGGAAGACTTGAGGCCGGATGTTTGCCTATGGCTTGAGCACTGAGCTGCTGATTGTGTGAGTAAGTGTTTTGATCTTATATGTTCGGCAGTGTCCCTATTAGTGGATGTCACGGTTGAATATCCATGTGATGAGTATGTTAGTACTGCAGGATGTATCTATGTAACTTGGAAGTGACGGGGAAGGCCTGCGGGATGATAGATGAACTATTAAGTGTATGATTTCCATTGTGATTGGATGTGTAGCTTCGAGTTATGGGCGCGTGAAGAACCTTTTCGTGTCTCCTAGTTGGGAGTAAAGTAAATTTCATGTTGTGGTATGAGTTCAGACTCAGGAAGACTAAGTGGTTGTGTAATGTGTATGACGGTGGAAGGTACACGGAAATGTTATATTGAGGCAAAGCATATGGGTTATCTCCTGCGAAGTGTTCTGACGTGGTGTGACCCTTATGTGTATGTTAGAAGATCTCATGTGTACTTGAAGGGTACATGTCAAAATTTGAAATTACGTATCACTTAAGAGAGTGGGTTTAACAGTGTGGGGATGGATGCGAGATGTGTAGAAGATTTACAACACCGGATGATCTATGTTTTCACAAACTTATAAATGATTTGAGTTTTATCTCACTATGGTATTGTGGCATCAATAGAGTAAAACTTGTTATGAGTTATTGAGTGTATCTCGATCCATGGCTTCGAGCCAATTAGGGGAGTCTGCTTTGAGCAGTTGATTGCACGGTTAGGTGCTATGTTGGTTCCAATTTGGGGCATGCAAACGCGTTATCTATGTCTAGAGTGTTGTTGGTAAAGAATGCTCATTGCATAGAATAGGAAGTTTCTTAGTTGTATCGGGATGAGGATTTCATTTTTGCGCTATCGGAGTGCCAATGAGACACGAGTGGTTCTGTTCATTAGGTCAGGTAATTTGTTGTTTGAATAAGAGTGAATGACTTTTGGGAATGGTTCTAATGTGTTCGAGATTCTGCAGGAAACTAATCGGGTATCTTAAGGTTGTGTATGTTGTTAGAGACTGTGTTTTCATTGGAAAAAGGTCATGACTTAAGGTATTTTCATGTCAATTATGGGATCCTATGTATCAGTATCTGAAAGGTAAAGGTAACGAATTTAGATTCGCAGGAAGTTTTTCAGAGGAAGGTATTCTGGAATGTGGTGTTTTTGGGGATATTTGAGAGAGTACTCAGCGGCTTATGGGTCTTAGACAGTATGTTCTTGTGCTTGGGTCTCGTTTAGTGAGCCTGGGTTGAGAGATTGTGGTACTACAGCAAGAGGGAGAATCAAGTTGAAAATGAACTAGAAGGAAATTTAGATAGATGGAATAGTTTGATAGTAGACCGAATCGGTATGGTAAGGATATGATCAATTCTTCGTATGTGTTCGAGGTAGTGGGTTCTTACAGTTATTTTACAGGAATGCTCATGGGCTTGGATGTCTTGCTTAGCTTGGTCTAGTTAGAAGGATTCAGTTCTGGCAGTTTAATTTGCGCAAACGGAAGTGGGAGATTCTTGTCGATTTCTACCGTGGCTGGAGAGGTGCATTTTCTACGAATATGAGAGGTATGGGATGTTTAATGATTTTCTTCTAGATGGGATCAATGGAAGTTCTTGACTAGTTGAGTGCGTAGATGTCTTTGGCTCGGAAGGGAGATAAAAGTTTTCCTATCATCCTTGGATGGTATGGCATATGCGGTACGTTGTGGAGGATCGAGATTGCGTGTATGAGGTTTCAGTTCAGTTCTAAAAGGAAGTTCATAACACTCTTAGGCAGCGGGTAGCCTCAGATGATTAAGGAGATGCTATTGTTATTTGGAAGTGATTTGACGAGAGTATAGGTTTCAGAAAAAGGGCAATGTTATTAAGTTAATGGCACTTCAGTAGTATTGCGGCACTTTCAGGATGGATCGACTCCTAATATTCGAGTTGCTTGTATGGCACATGGTAATTTTAGAATATCTTTCATGGAATGACTGGGTACCTGAGGTGTTATACCTATTCGGACGGCGGAATTTGGGATCAAATATGGTGATTTGTGTGCTACATGGAATTGGAGACCAGAAATTCTCATATCCAGGCAGTGTTGTGATTCTAGATCATGTGTATCAGCACTGTTTAGTGACTGCCGAGATTTGGAGGCCCAAGTGGATCTCTCTATGTTTCGTATGTTAGATTTTGGATATGATATTAGGGTGAAAACTGGATGTTTCTGTGTTGTATTATTCTGGACTATTGTGATAAGATGGTGTGGTTGGCTATGTCGGGAAATGCCACGGAATGAGTGGCGATGTTTGACGGATTGTGTCCTATTGCGGATTTTCATATTTCGAAGACCAGCGAAAGCTGGGAAGGATTGCCTTTCTTATTTGGGGTTTTGTGACAAGTGTCATTGATGAGTCTCCTCATATTGATTCGGTCCCGATGATGAGGGACTTCTCGGAGGTGTTTCTTGTGGCTGGGAAGGTCGCCGGGCAAGGTTGTGGATTTTGGTGTTGATTTGGTGTCTTGTATCGTATTGTATTGCATCAGCAGAGTTATAGAGGCGGAAGGAGCAGCTTTAGGTTTACTTGATAAGGAGTTCGTTGGCAGGCCAATGTGGGGGAGTGTTCTATGTTGAGTCAGGTTGGTTGACTCTGAATGGCATTGTTGAGGGAGGTATTAATTCGACCGTTGTTGATGTTAACAGTGATCGGGGGAGATCTATGAGTTACCTTTCTGTGTTGCGAGATGTTATGATTTGTTGGTTATAGGAACATATGGTGTGGTTTAATTGGGGTCTTGATCACGCCCAACTATGCCTTATAAAAAGGACTAAGATGTCACTGCAAATATAATCCGGTTTACAAGTCCGGAGTCGAATCCCACAGAGAACTAAGGTTTAGCTACAGCTATTCACTATCACCAAGAAGATAAGCTTGAACAATTCCTAACTTATAGATATTAAGATTCTTTTGTTTAACTAATTAACTAACAAATTAAAATAGTAAATTAACAACTAACGATACTGAGGGTTAGAGAAAAGATTAAGGAGGTCTAGAGTTATGATTTCCCCAATTGTCGGAATCTTTCCCGCTATGTCTTCTATAATTTCGTCTAAGTATTCTCTACCGATCATGAGCACTCTTATTACCATAAATATCTCCCGAACAATTACGACAATTTACTAGACGCACTCTCCCGAGCTACGCTAGCTGGCTTTTAATACAGCTCACTTCAGATCTGACCCAAGGCTTCGTTATCCCTAATCCCACCTTTAAACCCTCGGTTATTGATCCCTCATATACTCTGGGAGTGGTGTTGTTTAACAATTTCCTAAATATGCACTATCTCCCGAGTTATGCATACTAAATAGGCACAGCTAATTGAGAGCTCTTCAACCAACCACAATATAAACGTAGTTGAACAACTAGAGAAAATCTATAGCTCAATTATATAAAACATAACAAGAATATATCGTACAAAAGGTTCTATCAAAACTCTAGATAACAAATTAGCTATTCATAATGGTATGTAAAACTACAATACTAAAATTCATAACCAACAATGAAAAATAGGAAGAGGAAGGAAAAACTCGTAGAAGAATTCCCCGCCTTGCTCCTCGCGTGTTCTTGCCTCCAAGGGTGATGTCTAACCCTAAAGTAGTGTCTCTACCTCCGTAGGTCTAATTTGTGTCCAAAATATGTCCCCTTTCCCTTCTTGGCCCGCCTTTTTCGGTTAATATAGGGTTTAGGGCTTAAAATCCCGTGTTTTGCACTTTGGTCCCTGAAATTTCCACGTTATGCCGCGGTCCCACCGTAGTTACGCCAGGACCGCGGCCAGAACGGTCCTCTGAATCTTTGGTAATGTTCTATCGCGGTCCTACCATAACCGCGGTCTTTCACTCTGTTTCGTTTGTCATTTGGAAAAACGTAAAACATGAAAGTTATAGCTCTTTGCGTTATCTTTCCAACCATATATGGTGGAGCCCAAATGGAGTTCTTAGCAAAATGTTATGTCTATTTTACTAGAAAGTGTACAATATGCCTCCTCGAGTCTTTTTTTTGTTGTTTTATCATCCGTTGATCCCCGAATACGATCCCGGCTTAATTCCTTGGGCTTTTACTCATACTGCAAAGCTCCAAATGACTTGAATTTATTTCATAACATCTATATAGCTCGGAATCACTCCTACAAGGCATAAAACACACCATCAGTGCAAAACACTAGCGATTAAAGCGCAAACTCAACTAAAGTGCAGTAAATTAGAGTGTAATAATCGACTAATATACGTAATTATAGCCTATCATCAACACCACACACTTACACCATTGCTCGTCCTCGAGCAATCAAACTACACTTTTTTTTTATTTACAGACACGACCTTTTTAAACAATTCTCCTAACTCATCACACCAAGAGTATTTAAAATAGACTAAGCACAAAAGCGTAACATCTTCACCTCAAGCTTTGACTCACAAGTACCACGCATTTTTCACATCTCACCTACTTACTCTAACATAGAGGTCACTGACATTACCTTTCCTTTATGAATCAAGCACCCTCACAACACATGAGAGTAGTTCCACAGAATAAAATTTAAGAACACTTAAGAACTCAAGTTAGAAAGAATTTACTCACTCTAAGAAATAACATTCATATGCCACAAAAGATGCACAATAAGCATGCCCGTAGTGTACTACTCCACTAATCGAGCTCATTCAATCTAGGATCAATTAGGACTTTATTTGGTTGTGATGTAGTCTACGGGACAGGTAGGATACATTTCGATATAAGAGTGACTACACTTCCCTAAGCACTTTAATACATACATTCTAACATTTAAACCCCATACTTATATCAAACCAAAATTTCACCTTCACATCAATGTAAATTACCCCATTCTTCTTTAAGCACACTTACGTCAAGAGCCACCACTTATCAAGGATTTTTTTTTTCACAACAATCCAACTATTTTTTTTTCCAATTCAAGTGGCTCTTCCTTTTTCAAAACAGTGCACCTTTCTCCTTATTCAATTAGTTCCACTCAAAAGCCAAACCAACCATCCCACACTTTAACTTTTACAAAGTTCATAAACAATTCAAGTGCTCATAAGAGGTTACAATGGTTCAAATAGATGGTTAATTCCAACAAATGGGTAAGGCTTGTAATGTAGTTGCCAAAGAAACAGGATTACACGCTCAAAGGGGTTACTACGATGCATAACAATTAGGTGGGTAAAATATATATATATGGCTCAACAAGAAATGCCTATATCACTTCCAAGATTGAACAAAACTACTATTTCACTTTGCAAACACACAGAGCAAGTTCTAGGCATCAAATGCAATGCACCGAATAACGCAAAACCTTACACACACATGGCACACTAAGGATTGGATTCATCAAGACACTCTAGTCAAAGCAGTTAAGCAAAGTTAAGATAATACAACTTAAGGTACTTATACAAGAGTCAAAAACTGAGCCTAAGCGTCACAACCAAAGTACTCACTATTCTTAAGGCATAGCAAAGTCAAGAGATATAGCTTCAATTCAAAACACAACACAATGGCTCTTATTCCTTAAAAAATTAAATACACCCGGTTCAAATAAAATCCTTGGAAAAGAACCCTGGTTTAAAGAAAAACCAAGGGGTAATTGCTACACTACCTAACAAAACAAAAAATCTTTTTGGTATTTTCTTTAGACTTACTTCCCTTAAGAAAATTGTCTAATAGATCCATCGTCGGGAAAAGTCCAATCCTTTTTTTTCGTTTTTTCTAAAAAAATTAAATAAAAAAATTATTCAATTAAATTAACACAACTAAAATAGCATAGAAAGTCACCCAGGCAATCTCCTCACCCCACACTTCAAATTGAGCATTGTCCCCAATGCACAGCATACTAATAAGAGGGTAAAAGAAACTCCCTGGTAGGCCAAGGGCCGAAGCATTAACAACTCATGGGGTACTCAGACTTCTCCCAAGCTTGGTCCTTTGTGTGGGTACCTCACACTTAGTTCCAACCATTTGGTTTGTTGTTGCATCCTTCCAATACCTTTGCTTTCCATGCTCCTAGAAAATAAAAAATTGACACTACAAAAATAATATAATTAAAAAAATAAAAATAATAAATAAAAGAAAGCAATAAAGCTGGGTTGCCTCCCAACAAGCGCTTGATTTAACGTTGCGGCACGACATGAATCACTCTCTGCCTCCACTTTAAACTTATGAATCAGACCCCAAGTTTTGATTCTGCTCTATGATCATGATCTTGGGGTGGTGGAACAAATCTGGCTGGCCCAATAAAATAATGTAGTATTATACACTTCTTGGCCTTTAGATGAGGTAGGTAATCCCGACTTTCTAGCAAGAAGAATTCCAGAATGTAAGCACTTTGTTCCTCATTCATTGACTCCTCAAATGGCTAAGACGACTCTATTTCTATATCATCATCTAAACACAATGTGGAAAAATGCTTGGAGTGAGGACCAATGCGCTCAACTACATGAACATTGGGACTGTCTACATTCTCAACACTAATGACAATAGAGTCAACTAAATATGTATCCTCAATATCCTTGGTTGACTCTAGTAGCTCTTCTACAACATCGACATCCTCAAAATCTAGTGTGATTGATTGTTGGTGTTCTGCTCTAGCCTCCTTCTCTAGCTCATCCTCGTATTTTTTTAAATCCTCCAGTAATTTGGCAATTTCTACAGCCCTTTCTTGCTCATATTGGCTACTATCCACAATGTCAACTTGTTGCGCTTTACCAGGTTCAATTAATTTATTCGCTTGAGCCTCCAAGTTGTGAATAGTTGCCCCTTGCCTTTGTACCCACAGTTATATCTCATCATATTGTTTCGTAAGGTACTTTAGCATATCCTCGATCTCTTTCAGGTCCTCATACCTGGGTTCCTTGTTCCTATTAACTTCACCAGAAAAAGAAGAACCATCAAAGTAAGGGGTTGGGGGAAGGTAAGAAATATAAGCACAACTGTAAAAGTGACCATCTTGACCGCCACACATTTCACACACATTCCACACATAAGATTGAGTTGGTGCACAAAACTCGCTCTCGAAAATATTTTGATAATTTTGCCCTGAGTGGTTTTCTTCACAATATTCATAAGGAGGATTAAAAGTAGAATTACCAACATCTAAATTCTCATAATTCGATGATGCCATGATTCTCAATAAACAAATAAAACTAAAATAAAAAAATAAAAAAATCAAATAAAAAAATAAAAGTTCAAACTTGAAACCTAGCAATATGTACACCTACAACTACACCGTTAGTTCCCCGGCAACGGCGCCAAAATTTGATCACACTCAACTATGCCTTATAAAAAGGACTAAGCAGTCGCTACAAATATAATCCGGTTTACAAGTCCGGAGTCGAATCCCACAGAGAACTAAGGTTTAGCTACAACTGTTCACTATCACCAAGAAGACAAGCTTGAACAATTCCTAACTTATAGATATTAAGATTTTTTTTTAACTAATTAACTAGCAAATTAAAATAGTAAATTAACAACTAACGATACTGAGGGTTAGAGAAAATATTAAGGAGGTCTAGAGTTATGATTTCCACAATTGTCGGAATTCTTCCCGCTATGTCTTCTATAATTTCGCCTAAGTATTATCTACCGATCATGAGCACTCTTATTACCGTAAATATCTCTTGAGTAATTACGACAATTTACTAGACGCACTCTCCCGAGCTACGCTAGCTGGCTTTTAATACAGCTCACTTCAGATCGCACCCAAGGCTTCGTTATTCCTAATCTAACCTTTAAACCCTCGGTTATTGATCCCTCACATACTCTAGGAGTGGTGTTGTTTAACAATTACCTAAATATGCACTTTCTACCGAGTTATGCATACTAAATAGGCACAGCTCATTGAGAGCTCTTCAACCAACCACAATATAAACGTAGTTGAACAAATAGAGAAAAGCTATGGCTCAATTATATAAAAATATAACAAAGAATTTATCTTACAAAAGGTTCTATAAAAACTCTAGTTAACAAATTAGCTATTCATAATAGTATGTAAAACTACAATACTAAAATTCATAACCAACAATGAAAAATAGGAAGAGGAAGGAAAAACTCGTAGAAGAATTCCTCGCCTTGCTCATCGCATGTTCTTGCCTCCAAGGGTGTTGTCTAACCCTAAAATAGTGTCTCTGCCTCCTTAGGTCTAACTTGTGTCCAAAATATGTCCCCTTTCTCTTCTTGGTCGGCCTCCTCCGTTTATAGGGTTTAGGGCTTAAAATCCCATGTTTTGCACTTTGGTCCCTGAAATTTCTGTGTTCTGCCGTGGTCCCACCGCAGTTACGCCAGAACCGCGGCCAAAATAGTCCTCTGAATCTTTGGTAATATTCTGCAGTGGTCCTACCGAGGTCCTACCATAACCACGATTTTTCACCCTGTTCCGTTTGGTATTTGGAAAAATGTAAAATATGAAAGTTGTATCCCTTTGAGTTAGCTTACCAACCATATATTGTGGAGCCCAAATGGAGTTCTACGCAAAACGGTATATCTATTTTACTAGACAGTGTGCAATATGCCTCCTCGAGTCTTTGTTTTGTTGTTTTATCATCTGTTGATCCCCGAATACGATCCCGGCTTATTTCCTTGGGATTTTACTCAGACTTCAAAGCTCCAAATAACTTGAATTCATTCCATAACATCCATATAGCTCTGAATCACTCCTACAAGGCATAAAACACACCGTTAGGGCAAATCACTAGCGATTAAAGGGCAAACTTAACTAAAGTGCAATAAATTAGAGTGTAATAATCGACTAATATACGTAATTATAGCCTATCAACAGGTGTCTTAGTGGAATTCAAGCAGGAAGGATAATTGAGCGTTGCTCAGTGAACGGCGTATCGGTGATGTCCTATTGGATTGCGTGGTGTGTGTTATTTGTTTCACTGCGGGTGTAATGATTTGCTTTGGTTCCAGACATCAAATTGTGTGTGGCTGTCAATTTTGGAGCATAGTGACTTGAGGTGTTTCATCTGTAGCAGCGTTTGGATAGGATCGCGCATTGTAGCGAGGCAACGTGGAGATATGACCTTTCGGGGTGGATTTATGAAATCTAATTCTGCGATGTGAGACGGGGTCTCAGCTTTGTGTTGTGATGGTACGGATGAGCTTGAGGTACAGCTCTTTCATTTGGGGTCATTTTCTTGAGTTGAGTATATTCAAACCGTTTCTTATTGGTGCGCGAATTATACAAGTTGTGGCGTAGGCCTGTATTGATGTGTCATGTCACCAGAGTGGTGTGTTGTATTCGAGGTAATCGTTGGGATCATTAATGAATACGAACGGAATTGATTTCAGCTTGTTGGAAGGATAATGTCGAGGTTCGGCTAAGAAATCTACTGTGGTATTAGCCAAAAGGGAAGTGACTTCATGAATGGTTGACCTGAGAGATGGTTACGGTTTATTGCATGTTTCATTTATCATTAGCAGTATATTGAAGTGTTGGAATAAGAACTCAGTTGATAAGAGGTTTTTTACCAGTATTCGGGTGTTGTGTGCAGCTGCTGTGAATAGAAGTTATCATTTCGAGTGTTTGAGATTTGTGGTATATCATATAATTGCACCTGAGGTTGCAGGTACGGGATAATACAGCTAGTTCGGGCTTAATAGATATGTGAAGTTCGGATCTTGTGTATGATTTCGTTAAGTGAAATGCGATTCTATGGCATATGGGCTAGATTGGATGGTGAAATTTCAGTTGCAATGTATTATCGGACCTACATGATATAGGGTGACATGGGATCACCCCCGGGTTTATGCTTGGTAAGGTTATTCAGCTATTGATTGGCTTCTATAACAACTTCGGGTACGTTCGAGGACGAATATGTGTTTAAGTGGGGGAGGATGTAACAACCTGACCAGTCGTTTTGAACTTTTGCGCTTTGATCGCCAGTTCTCAGGCATGACTTGCCTCGTGTTATGTATTATGACTAATATAGATCGTTGGTTTTGGTGTTCAGGAAGGTTTGGAATAAATTCGAAAGAACAGTTTCAGTTGAAAGCTTTGAATTTGAAAGGGTTGATCGAGAGTTGACTTATTTGTATATGAGCTTGGATCGGAGTTTCTATGATTTGGTTAGCTTTTTTAGATGATTTGTGACTTAGGAGTGTCATCGGAAGTGATTTTGGAGGTTCGGTGTAAAATTAGGCTTGAATTGGCGAAGTTAGTATTTTGGCGAATTCCGGTTGATAGGTGAGATTTTGATCCGAGGGTCGGAATGGAATTCTGAGAGTTTCTGTAGCTTCATTAAGTAATTTGGGATGTGTATGCATAGTTTTAGGTCATTCGGACGTCGTTTGGTTGGGTTTTTGATGGAATGCGTATTTCGGAAGTTTTAGAAGAACTTAGGTTTGAATCCGATGTAATTTGATGGTTTTGGTGTTGGTTGATGTGTTTTGATGATTGTAGCAAGTTTGAATGATTTTTTCGGATGGGTTGGCACTTTTGGTTGATGTCCCGGGGCCTCGGGGTGATTTCGGATGGCTATCGGGATGAATTTTGAACTTGTGTTGTTTCTGAAATTGCTGGTTCTGGTATTTCCGCATCTGTGGAATTGGGACTGCAGATGCGGTCTCGCAGATGCGGGAAGGGGGATCGCAGGTGCGAGTTTTCTTGGAAGATTGGTTTTTCACAGATGCAAACGTGGAGCCGCATATGCGGTGACGCAGATGGGGCGTTGGCATCACAGATGCGGATATTGGCAATTGGGGATTTCCACAGAAGCGGATGATTTATCGCAGGAGCGAAGTCCGCAGATGCGAACCTTGACAGCAGAAGCGGTTCGAACATTTAAGTGGATCTCCGCAGAAGCGGAGGAATGCCGCAGAAGCAAAAACTGCAAATGTTGTACTTGGATCGCAGATGCGAAAAAAAAAGTGTTGGGCATAAGGGTTTTTAAGTTCATTTTTGTTCCGCGAGCTAGGTTATTTTTCCACCATTTTTGAGCATCCTGGAGAGCTTTTGGACGGGAATTGAAGGGGATTTCGGCTGGGTTTGATTGGAGATGAGTTCTATGATCTTAAAACACGATTATTATGTGATTTACCTTGACATTTATGAAAATTAAGCCTAAAATTGAAGAACTAGGGCTTGAGTTTTTTATATGTCAAATTGGAATTTGATTGGTCATTTGAGCTCAGATTTGAGAGTTCTTGGTATGTATGAACTCGTGAGAAGATAAGGAATCTATTAATATAAAAATATCTAAGATTTGAGAGGTGGGCCCGGGGTACGGGTTTTGCTAATTTCGAGATATTTAATATTTTTCAATTGTTTTTTATTGTGTATTGTTCCATTGGCATATTGTGACGTATTCGTTCTGGTTTTGGATAGATCCGACGCGCGTGGAGGCCGATTTGTGGGGCAAGGGCATCGCGAGCTAGGGATTTCACCGGTTCGAGGTGAGTAATGATTGTAAATGATATCCTGAAGGTTCGAAATCCCAGATTTGCACAACGTAGTGCTATATTGAGGTGAAACACGCACTTAATAACGAGCGCGGGGTTATTTACTATTGGGGATTGTCACTTGGTCCATACCGATTGATGTTTTTACCACGTATTTGAGTGACATATGTTTGTTATCAACATGGTTTGGGTTTATTGCCATAGTTTGGGCTTCATGCCGACTATTTGATCCTTCGTGGACTTTTATCACTGTTTCCTCACTATTTTGATATATTACTTGAACGCAGTCCTATCGATTATTACTGTTTTACAAACTCAGCAACTTTTAATTGAATTTTGAGACTTAAATGATGTTTCCACTTTTGTTTGGGCTGAACACTACTATTTTATTGATACCCTAGGGGCTTATGATATTTTCTAGACGGAGCGAGGCCGAGGGCCATATGTGAGGATATGCTGAGTAATATGAGGCCGAGGGACTGAGATACATTTATATGCCACGAGGTGGCTTGAGTGACGTGGGGAGGCTTTCAGGCCTTGTGAGTGATGTGAGGAGGCTTTCAGGCCTTGTAAGTGATGTGAAGAGGCTTTCAGGCCTTGTCAGTGATGTGAGGAGGCTTTCAGGCCTTATGAGTGATGTGAGAAGGCTTTCAGGCCTTATGCTGATATAGCGCTTGGGCCGTAAGGGGCCCCTCCAGAGTCTGCACACCCACAGTGAGCACGGGTACCCATATGATCTGAGAGTGAGACCGAGGAGCTGATGCTATGCTGAGCGACTGAGATTGAGCCCGAGGGGATGATACTGTTCTGAGCGATTGATATTGAGCCCGAGGGGCTAGTACTGTTTGAGATATTGACCGAGGGGCAACCTTTTATGTGTTCATCTTACATATTTACTTGCCTTTTTACCCATTATACTGTGGTATTTTTGCCTCAGGGGCGGATTTTATGTGTTTATCGACACTAACTGTTTTGAAATCATTGTGTAACTGTTGAAAAGATCATTTTCAAAAGAGATTTAAACCGAGCCAATATATTTTCAAAGATTTCACAGTTTCACTGTTTTCTCAAAGGATTGTACCCTGCTTCTATACAGCATGATTATTTGCTTTACGTGATTTCTTACTGCTCAGTTGTTATTTAACTTTATTACTCACTGAGTTGGAGTACTCACTTTAATCCCTGCACCTTGTGTGCAGATGCAGGTATCAATTCACCCGGGAGCGGGTTTGGCCGATCAGAGGCATAGTTATATGAGTTAGGGAGGTGGCTGTCAGCGTTCGCAGCACCATGTTTCTCTCTTTTGTTCACTATTCTGGTTTTTTTGTATATTTTAGACCTTGTAGTGGATTTACATTCAGATAGATGCTCGTGACTTGTGACACCCCGATTAGGTCTGTGTTGGGTTGTATTTCTGCTAATTAATACTATTAAGGCATATTTAAGCGGTTTATTATGTTTAACTCTTTTTGAAAAGACGAGTTAGGTTAGTTGGCTGGTCTTGTCTTCACGAGAGGCGCCATCACGACCAGTGTAGGGTTTGGGTCGTGACAAACATAGTGTTTAAATATTTTAAGTGTGTTTTTTGTAATTATATTGTATTTTTAGGTTAAATTGAATATCTATGCAATAATAGCTCAAATTAATGCATAATTACATTATTGATGCATAAAATGGTCTTTTATAGTCTTATTTCAACCCAATACTAGCCCGATTTCAATTTAAATTTACCCAGCCCAAACCCTAATACCCAATCCTGCCCCAAAACCCTTTCAATCTCAATCGTTAATCATAGAGATCAACGGCCAGAAACAACCCTTACCTAAAATAAACCAAACGACCCCTCCCCCCCAAAAAAAACCCTCTCATTTCCTCACCGTCTGCCGCCCTGAAATTCCTCTTCTCTCTCAAATGCTCTCAAACCTTATCCTAATCGTCACTCATCTATGGCTATCTTGGTGGCTTCTTACCACTCCGCGGGCCTCTAATGGCCTCCCTCATATTAGTATTGCCATCTCTAGGGTCCTCAAGGGACCTGGGTTAGTTTGCTTGCATCTATGGCCCTTTATCGCCTGTTTCAAGTTGTCCTGGTTTGATTTCGAGTGAGATATTCCTATATCTATGGTTTCTAGGTTTGATTCTTCATCTTTGTGATTTTTCTTCTCGAAACCCTAATTTCTTTCTTCTGAGCCTCTTTGATCTGTAATGGTTTCGACCTATTTTGTATGAGTTTTACAAGAATCTTTTGGTTTTTTACAAGAATCGTGTGATTTTCGAATGATTTTTCCATTTTTTTATCTAAACTAGGTTTTTTGAAATTTCTTTTCCAAAATGTTTGATGATTTTTGAGTGTTTGATCTTCTGCTTCTTATGTGTTTTGACTGACTTTGTAAGTTTGCTACAACCTTAACTCGCGTGTACTGAAAGCTCTATTTTTTTTTTTTGACATTCTTCATTTGGTTTCTGAACACTGGTATATTGACTATGTTCTTTCTTTGGTTATTATGATTTCTCTTTAGCCATGTGAATGTCTCGCGGTTTTCTTATTCTAATATGCCTATAGTGAGTTTTTTAGTTTAACTTTTTACTAATTCTGCATGTTTGTGTTCATTCTGACTATTCATGTTCAGACTTGTATCTTTCTCCTTAAACTAGTGTCATCTTCTTGATTTAACAATTTGTTTCGTCAAAATTATGTGTCGAATCCCGACTATTCATTTCTTCCCTTATTTTATCTGCTAAACTTGTTGACTCTTTATGTGGTTTTCTCTTTGATTGAATCCTTGATTATTCGGACAGAAAGAACAGGTCTTTTGATTGTCAGAGAAATATATTCTTGCCTTCTTATCCAGTCAATGTAAGTCTTTCATACGCAAGATCTAAGTAACTATAAAATCTCAGTTGTATAATACATGTCTAATATTATTATTAAAGATGTCAAGATACCACCACTAGTACATTATAGCTCTATTGAATACCGCTCATCTTTGAGGATGGAATCACCTGCATACTATAAAAGGTAAGGGAACCAAAACATACCCAGGTAAAGAATCCTTAATAGTTGATACACTAAAGATCAAATACCTATCACGAATGATGAGAAAATCCAACTAAACCTTTGGCATGCGTGTAGAAATCCAACAAATAAAAAGTCTAAAGAAAAAACATATGCCAATCAAAAGAACAGGAAACTAATGTATACCCGTTAAATTGTGACTACCAACAAACAAAGGAAAATTACAGAAAAAACTCACCAAAATGAATAGATTTCTACATGACTGTTTTCTTCTCCTTTCATCTCCGACAGATTAAATAATTGTTAAGCATGTCTGGATGAACAGAAGAAAAGCAAAAGGAAGGTGTTAATTAAAGATTATATCCGAACAAACATTCATGATTAAAGCACTAAAACTCAAAATTTCACCAGAAAAGCGGAGATATCGAAAAGGAAAACAAAAAGCAGATAACAAGGAAATAAATAATTAAATTAAATAGAAAAACTTAGAAATACCAAGCAGAGAAGAAACAAAAGCTGAGAAGAAATTATAGAAGTGAATAATAACTCATCAGAAGAGATTCCGGAAGCAGAATACGGAGAGAATGAAAAGGTATTTGATTTTTAGGGGCCGTTTAGTAGAGTGCATAAGAATAATACTGAATAGGATATATTAGTAATGCTGGTATTAATTATGCTTTTATTAGTTATGCTGACATATTTCTTATCTATTGCTTGGTTTGATGTATTAAAGCATTGCATAATTTCTAAAAGAATTGTTTGTTTTGAGAATCATATGACCTTGTTTCCCTTTTTTCTTGTGAATTTTGGAAATAATCTCTTGTATGATTATGGAATTGTCAGAAGCTCTCCTATTCTTAATAAAGCTGGCTTGATAAGGGCAAATAAGTTGGTCAAGAAAAGGTTTAAGTCTATTTACAAGAATTTTGGTAATGACCTTATAGACAGTAGTGCATAGTCCAATTGGTCTAAAATTGTTTAGGTGATTGGCATTAGGAATTTTTGGGATTGGGCACAGATAGGTCTTGTTAAGCTCATGGGGGATCTCTTGGGATTCAAAGATGTCAATGGCACAACTTTGTGACAGAGTGACCTAATAAGCCCCAGTACTTTTGGAAGAAGAATGGGTGTAGACTGCCACACCTCCTTTTGGCGCGCCCCTCCTTTCGAGGGATTATACGAAGGAGTTTTTCCAATTTAAGTGACAATATTCGAAACGGGATTATTTTATGTTTGTTTCAGAGTCGCCACCTGGAATAAATTAAGGTGTCCCAAGTCACCGATTTATTTAAATCCCGAATCGAGGAAA
>MU784064.1:10367-21907 GCA_026770625.1 Nicotiana glauca | reverse complement strand
GGGGGGGGGGGGGGGGGGGGGGGACAATATAACTCTCCGTAGGACAAAAATCATTACTAGTATTTATCTATCCTGCTGGTCACGCACCTGACATATCCATCTTGATGCTTTCACGATTAAATGATATGAGAAACTCAGAAGAAAGTTATGTAAAAAGCAGCATAAAACCATTTTCACTGTCCAATCGATAACGTTCATCTCATTCCTGTTGATGAAGGCTTATTGTGTTAGGGATATAGTATATATGCCGTAGATCCAATATCATATTTGATGATTTGAACATATTTTGTGAAGGTTATTTGATATAAAATATATATGGCATTTGATATTCTTTAATCATAGTTATTATTAATTATTTGATTAACTTGATACGGTCCTTGATTAAATTCTGAGATTTGACATTGTGATGGAGATCATGATAATAAGAGTCAAGTTTCTTATAATTTAATCTAAATTTGTTCTTAATCGTAGGATTATTAATTTTGACATCGGTAATCTGGTAAGATCAATTGTAACGACCCGGCCGGTCGTTTTTGGAATTTACGTCCCGATCCCCCATTAACTGCTATCCCTAAGTTCATTTCTGCTATTTTGGTTTGTCGGAACGTTCGGTATTAGGATTCGGAGTGTTTTAGAAACTTAGTCCCTATATGAGAGTTTAAGAGTTGAAAAATGGTCCGTATTCGGAACAGTGTGAAGACGACCTCGGAATGGAAATCTGATGGTTCCTTTAGCTCCGTTAGTTGATTTCGGGGTTGGGAGCGTGTTCGGAATGTTATTTGGAGGTCCGTAGCTCATTTAGGCTCGAAATGCCGAAGTTCGAATTTTTGAAGTTTCCGATCCGATAGTGAGTTTTTGATCCGAGGGTTGGATTTGAATTTCGGAAGTTGTTGTAGCCCCGTCATGTCATTTGGGATGAGTGTGCAAAATTTCAGGTCATTCGGACGAGGTTTGGTCAGGTTTTTTGATCAAATGCGTGTTTTTGAAGTTTTAAAAGAACTTAGGTTTGAATTCGAGGTAATTTAAAGATTTTGATGTTAGTCGAGGTGTTTTAAAAAATTGGAACAAGTTTGAATAACGTTATAGGGTGTATTGGTATTTTTGGTTGAGGTCCCGGGGGCCTCGGGATGATTTTGGATGCTTAACGGGGCATTTCTGTGTTGAAAAATATTGCAGCAGCAGAAGTTCTGGTATTTTCGCTTCTGCGGCTTGGGAACCGCAGAAGCGGCTTTGAAGCCGCATAAGCGGAGTCGCAGGAGCGACCTGGGTACCGCAAAAGCAGAAGCTGGGCTTCCCTCCAATTTTCCGCAGAAGCGGAATATCTTCCGCGGAAGCGTAATCGCAGAAGAGATTTTTGTTCCGCAAAAGCGGAAGTTCGACCCTCAGCAAAAGCCGCAGAAGCGGATTATTTTTTCGCATAAGCGGAACCGCTTAAGCGGTTACTAGACCGCAGAAGCGAAAATGGACCTGGGCAGAATGTTAAGTACTGAAAATGGGACTTCGTTCCCATTTCCCATTTTTAGCAATTTGGAGCTCGGATAGGCGGTTTTTGGACAGAATTTCATAGAGAACAATGGGGTATGTGTTCTTAACTCAATTTTGGTTGTATAGCTTGAATCTATTACGAGTTTTGGCGTTTAATCTGAGAATTTTGTTGAAAAGGGTAGAAAAGCCTCTTGGATAGAATCACTGATTTGAAGGTCGAAATGATATGGGAATTTTATAATTTGGTATGGTTAGACTCGTGAGAGTGCGAGGTTTCTGGAAATATAAATTTTATTCGGTTCCGAGATGTGGGGCCCGAGGGGTATTTTGGTTATTTTATATAATTTCGCGTATTAGCTTAGAATTTAATTGTAGAGTAAATTACTTGAATTATTATTTATAATATGCAATTTAATTGAATAGATTTGAGCCATTTGGAGTCAGGTACTCGTGGCAAGAGCGTGATTTCAGGTTGACTTGCACTTGATCGAGGTAAGTGGCTTGTCTAAACTTGTGTGGAGAACTTTGTCCCTTAAGATATGAAATTGGTAATTAAATGCCTTGTGCGTGAGGTGACGAGCGCTTACTTGAGTTAATTATTGAAACTCCGAATTTTTACTTGAAATAAAAGATACTTGAGCTGAGTTTTCTCTCGTATTTGTTTATTCCTATTTGCTATTATAGCCTGTGCTTGCTTAGAAAAACATGTTTAGTGGACTTACTTGCCTATTTGCTTAAACTGCCTTGTTTGCATTCTATGGAGCATATTAGGCCAGAATATACTATTATTTGCTATGAGTTTGGTAGTTAATTAATATTTCGAACTGTTGTTGGTTGATTTAAAATTGGGACTACGGGACGGCATCCCGGGAGCTCCCCCTGCGCATGTTATATACTAAGATTGAGAGTGCGGGATACCAAGAGATCCCTGGCACAGAAAATATTATATATGGAGGATACCAGGAGATCCTCGGGATACCAAGAGATCCCAGAAATTATTATTATGGATACTAAGAGATCCCAGAAAATTTATTGAGGATACCAGGAGATCCTCTGGATACCGGGAGATCCCAGAAATTATTATTGTGGATAATAAGAGATCCCAGAAGATTTATTGAGGATACCAGGAGATCCTCTGGATACCAAGAGATCCCAAAAATTATTATTGTGGATACCAGGAGATCCCAGAAATTATTATTGAGGATATCAAGAGATCCTCGGGGTACCAAGAGATCCCCGAAAGATTTACTGGGGATACCAAAAGATCCTCGGGATACCAGGAGATCCCCGATGATAAATATCCGGTTGTGGTTTGTACCTCTATTCTTTGATTGTGTTTGTCCTCTGTTACTGTTTTACTTATTTTCTTGCTGGATACCTGCCGTGATTATACACATATTGTCTTCTCATTATCATATTGATTATTATGTTTTACCTCAGTAGGGCCCTGACCTTCCTCGTCACTACCCAACCGAGGTTAGGCTTGGCACTTACTGAGTACCGCTGTGGTGTACTCATGCCCTTCCTGCGCATGTTTTTCATGTGCAGATCCAGGTACTTCTGGTCGAGCGCATTATCAGTGATCCAGGTGCTATATTCGGAGACTTGAGGTATATCTGCCACGTCCGCAGATCGAAGAGCCTCCTTCTACTCTATCTTGTAGTTAGCAGTTCCATTTCATGTACTCAGTTGTTATAGACATTTCCGGATATTAGGGTTGTATCTTATGATTCTCTTAGCCTGTGTTGCCCGTGGGTTTCCGGGTCCTTGGGATAGTTTCAGAATATTAAGTGTTGAAGTGTATGTGCCAGGAGGCAATTATATACATTATTCCTGTTATCTAGTTTTGATTATAAATTTCTGCAAATATTATTATTTTCGCAAGGTGTTAGGCTTACCTGGTCGCGAAGACTAGGTGTCATCATGACGTGTTCACAATTGGTGAACTAGGGTCCTGACAAGTTGGTATCAGAGCTCTAGGTTCATAGGAGTCACGGAACACAGGCCGGTTTATTAGAGTCTCGTTGATCGGTACGGAGACGTCTGTGCTTATCTACGAGAGGCTATGTAACTGTTTAGAAAAATTCCACTTCATTTCATTCCTTATCATACGTCATTTATTCAGTTGGAGCCTATATCATATGTTCCTTTGCATCCACTCGTGTATTGGAATTTACGCACTCGGTATCAACTATGCGCCGACGGTTCGTGATGCTACAGAAGCATTGAGAGATCATTCAATTATGCATATGGGAGTGCAATAGGTTCTGACATCTGGTTGATAAGTACGGTCTTAAGAATGTTTACTTAATTGCCTAATCATCGCAGTGATGGTTAAGTCACGAGGTGGATATAGATCGAAAGATAGTTGGTGGTAATAGTGACTATGTGGTTCGTATGAGATGTCTATTTAGTGAAGGGTACAACTAGCAACCGAGATACTGGAGAAAGTGACTTTAACTATTCTAAGAATGACATGTGCAAACGAACGGCTTGAGGTGTCTTATGATGGTGACGTACGAGCGATAAGGGTTAGTATTGTGGGGTATCGGGATGTATCTTATGGCTTTGCACCAAAGTGAAGAGAGTCTGCTATCAACGATCAAATTGTGGGTCATGTGTCATATCAGATTGACCTGAGATGTATTTATATGGTATTCAAAAGTTCTCTGAAACTTGTATATGAGTAAGAGCCGAGATTTGTATGGGATGATGTTGGGACTTTTGATTTTTCCTATGTCCCTAATAATTCTACATTTCAGTATCAGCAGGGGAATGGAAACAATTTCAGAATACTCGTAGTGCTCCAGTTAATCAGGGCACTCTCATGGGATAGTCAACTTTTAATGCACCACTAGCATGGAATTCCTTAAATGGTTATTCTAGTTATTCGGCACAGACTCAGTATGAGTAGTCGAACTGCGGATAGGTTGTTATGAATGTGGTGATACTAGAAACATCATGAGAAAGTGTCCCAGACTTGGGAGAAATCTATTTCATAGGAACACTCAGTCAACACACTCCATTGTATTTACTAATCTACATACGCTACAAGTTAGGTATGGAGAACGAACGGGTAGGTGGCGCCTAAGAGGTGGATGCCCGACCCATTGATATAATTGCTATAGTGTGGCTGAGGCCACTACACCAGATGGTGTCATTACATGTACAATTCTGATTGTTATAAAAAGGATATTTTTCCTTAATTTGATTTGGTTTTGAAAATTGAGGTGAGTCCTCTTAATATGCTCCACTCATGAGTTAACTTCGTAATCCTGAAATCTATTTATGTGAATACTCACGTTGGGCTATTATATGGAGATAGCTATCCCTATCATTATGTGTTGGTCACTAAGAATATCTATGAGGCTAAAAGTGACTTTCTATTACTTCCTACAATTGGTTTTGATGTAATTTCAGGATAATTAATTTCAATTGTCAATTATATGCCCTATCGGTATGAGGGTTCATTATATATTGTGATTTTCTTTGACGGAAATTATTGAAAATAAGAAAGAAAGGAAATAAAAATTTTTAGTTGGTACAATGTGCAAATACTTGTGATTCAGAGATGAGGATGAGATCCTCAAATTTTTATATAATGTAAAATATTTTGAACCGAGCTAAAAGCTACGGTGGGTGTTATATAAGGACAAGGTCCTGGCGGTGAAAAGTTATGTGTTTAAAATTCTCATTTTATGAAATTTAAAATTTTGTACCATATTTTAAATGGGAGTCATGCCTGTTAGGCTTATTTGACAATTCTTGTGTATTTTTTTTTCATATTCAGTCGTTTTTGTGTTGTAAACATTGAGTTTTAGCCTACAAGATGGGCGCCCAGGTGGCGTTAAATGTGACTCGTTAATTCGGGTAAGTAATTATGAGATCTCCATGCCTCGTTGTGAGTAAAGTGGAGGTTGAAATAAGATGTTTGTTGACATAAGACTAATTAGCAATGTTGTAATTTATGAACAACTTTTATGGGCAGAGACGTGGTTATGGGCATACAATTGATGTGTTTCACGTCTAGATATCATTATGATAATGTGATGCTTGTAATGTAAAGATTAGTATTATTTATATATACATTGCGGTGTTTTATAGGGTTGTGGATGTGTTGTTAGGAGTTATTTTAGTGTTACTCAGGCAGGTGGATAGGCCCAATTATAGGGGAGGCTCTGTCGAAATTTTTGAAAAAATTTGGGGGTTAGAAAAAATTTGAGACATTAAGATGTGCGAAGAAAGCGATAAGTTACGTTATGTATTTGAGGACGAATGACCCTAAGTGGGGGAGAATGTAACATCCTAAAGAAAACAATTTCGAAGTATTTAAGTGCTATTAAAAGTTGAAGTGTGTTGAAATAAGACTAATGTAGTGTGATGGTGTGGAATTCGGGTCCTATGACAAATGGCAGATTTTGAAGTTTGGGTCCTGTCCTAAGGTTATGGACTAAGGATTAGGTGAAACCTTCAGTTAAGTTGAAGGATCAGTTACAAGAGTTTGCTTGATAAGGATTTTATTTGGCCCAGTATATCACCTTGGGGGTGCTCCTGTCTTGTTTGTGAAGAAGAAGGATGGTTCTATGCGTATGTGTATCGATTATCGCCAGTTGAACAAGGCTACAGTGAAGAACCGTTATCCTTTGCCTCGTATTGATGATCTGTTTGACTAGCTTCAGGGCGCACAAGTGTTCTCTAAGATTGATTTGTGTTCAGGTTACCATCAGTTGAAGGTTCGGGAGCCAGCTATCCCGAAGACTGCTTTCAGGACTCGGTAGGATCATTATGAGTTCCCTGTATGTCATTTGGCTAACCAATGCCCCATCAGTTTTTGTGCATATGATGCACGGTGTATTTCGGCCATATCCTTACTCTTTGTTATTATCTTTATTGATGACATTTTTGGTGTATTCCTAGAGTCGGGAAGATCGTGAGCAACACCTGAGGACAATGCTTCAGACTCTGAGAGAAAAGAAATTATATGCAAAGTTTTCAAAATGTGATTTCTGGTTGTATTCCGTGGCATTCTTAGGCCACGTGGTATCAAGTGAGGGTATTCGGGTGGATCCGAAAAAGATAGAGGTAGTATAGAGTTGGCCTAGACCCTCCTCAGCTACAGAGATTCGCAGTTTCCTCGGCTTGGCGGATTACTACCATCGTGTTGTGGAGGGGTTTTCATCGATTGCAGCTCCTATGACTAGATTGACTCAGAAGGGTGCTGCATTTCAGTGGACATAGGAGTGTGAGGCGAGCTTTTAGAAGCTCTAGACAACTTTGACTACAACCCCTATTTTGATATTACATATAGGTTCGGGGTCCTATACAGTTTATTGTGATGCCTCACGGGTTGGACTTGGAGCGGTATTGATGCAAAACGGTCGGGTGATTGCCTACGCGTCCCGGCAGTTGAAGATACACGAGAAGAATTACCCTGTATATGACCTTGAGCTAGCTGCTATTGTTCACGCGTTGAAGATCTGGCGTCATTATTTGTACGGTGTGCCTTGTGAGATTTATATTGACCATCGTAGTTTTCAGCACTTGTTCAAGCAAAAGGATCTAAATCTGCGTCAGGGAAGGTGTTTTGAGTTGTCTAAGGATTATGATATTACTATTTTGTATCACCCGGGCAAGGCCAATGTGATGGCTGATGCTTTAAGTCGCCGGGCAGAGAGTTCGGGAAGTTTGACTTACCTACCAGCATCAAAGAGGCCTATGGCGATGGAGGTTCAGGCCTTAGCCAGCCAGTTGTGAGGTTGGATCTTTCATAGCCTAGTCAAGTTTGTAGCTCGGTGCCCCAACTGTGAGCAGGTGAAATATAAGCACCAGCGACCCGATGGGTTGGTTCAAGCCAGGTGAGGCTAGATTATTGGATACAGATTTGGTTCAGGATGCTTTGGAAAAGTTTAAAGTGATTCAGGATAAACTATGTATAGCCCCATCCAGATAGAATAGTTATGAGGACCAAAAAGTTCGTGATGGTTTCGATATGGTTGGAGAATAGATTCTGCTTCGTGTTTCGCCTATGAAGGGCATTATGAGATTTCGGAAGAAAGGGAAGTTGAGTCCGAGGTTTATTGGCCTTTTTAGATCTTGAGGCGAGTTGGGGGATTGCTTATGAGCTTGCCTTACCTTCCAGCCTAGCCGGAGTTCATCTGATGTTTCATGTTTCGATGCTCCAGAGATATCATGGTGACCCGTCGCACGTGTTGGATTTCAGCTCAGCCCAGCTGGACAGAGATCTATCTTATGTTGAGGAGCCAGAGGCCATTTTGGATAAGCAGATCAGAAAGTTGAGGTCAAAGAACATCGCTTCAGTGAAGGTCCAGTGGCGGGGTCAGCCAGCCGAATAGGCGACTTGGGAGACCGAGCAGGATAC
Source organism: Nicotiana glauca (assembly GCA_026770625.1). NCBI lineage: Eukaryota > Viridiplantae > Streptophyta > Magnoliopsida > Solanales > Solanaceae > Nicotiana > Nicotiana glauca. The sequence goes on along the minus strand of MU784064.1, from coordinate 14,043 downwards.
GCGCAGCCAGTACCCTCATCTTTTTGCTACTTATGGTATGTTCTCTATGCTCGTGTTAGGATGAACGAATGTTTAAGTGTAGGAGGATGTGATGACCCGGCCGGTCATTTTTGGAATTTACGCCCCGATCCCCCATTAACTGCTTTCCCTAAGTTCATTTCTGCTATTTTGGTTTGTCGGGACGTTCGGTATTAGGATTCGGAGTGTTTTGGGACATTTAGTCCCTAAATGAGAGTTTAAGAGTTGAAAAATGGTCCGTATTCTGAACAGTGTAAAGACAACCTCGGAATGGAAATCCGATGGTTCCGTTAGCTCCGTTAGGTGATTTCGGGGTTGGGAGCGTGTTCGGAATGTTATTTGGAGGTCCGTAACTCATTTAGGCTCGAAATGCCGAAGTTTGAATTTTTGAAGTTTCCAGTCCGATAGTGAGTTTTTGATGCGAGGGTTGAATTTGAATTTTGGAAGTTGTTGTAGCCCCGTCATGTCATTTGGGATGAGTTTGCAAAATTTCGGGCCATTCGGACGAGGTTTGATCAGGTTTTTTATCGAATGCGTGTTTTTGAAGTTTTAAAAGAACTTAGGTTTAAATTCGAGGTAATTTGAAGATTTTGATGTTAGTCGAGGTGTTTTAAATAATTGGAACAAGTTTGAATAACTTTATAGGGTGTATTGGTATTTTTGGTTGAGGTCCCGGGGGCCTCGGGATGATTTCGGATGCTTAATGGGGCATTTCTGTGTTGAAAAATGTTGCAACAGCAGAAGTTCTGGTATTTGCGCTTCTGTGGCTTGGGAACCACAGAAGCGGAGCCGCAGAAACGGCTTTGAAGCTGCATAAGCGGAGTCGCTGGAGCGACCTGCGTACCGCAGAAGCTGAAGCTAGGCTTCCCTCCAATTTTCCGCAGAAACGGAATGTTTTCCGCGGAAGCGTAATCGCAGAAGAGATTTTTGTTCCGCAAAAGCGGAAGTTCGACCCTCAGCGAAAGCCGCAGAAGCGGCTTATTATTCCGCATAAGCGGAACTGCTTAAGCGGTTACTAGACAGCAGAAGCGAAAATGGACCTGGGCAGAATGTTAAGTACTGGAAATGGGACTTCGTTCCCATTTCCCATTTTTAGCAATTTGGAGCTCGGATAGGGCAGTTTTTGGACAGATTTTCATAGAGAAAACGGGGTATGAGTTCTTAACTCAATTTTGGTTGTATAGCTTCAATCTATTACGAGTTTTGGCGTTTAATCTGAGAATTTTGTTGAAAAGGATAGAAAAGCCTCGTGGATAGAATCACTGATTTGAAGGTAGAAATGAGATGGGAATTTTATAATTTTGGTATGGTTAGACTCGTGAGAGTGCGAGGTTTCTGGAAATATTAATTTTACCCGGTTCCGAGAAGTGGGGCCTGAGGGGTATTTTGGTCATTTTACATAATTTCGCGTATTAGCTTAGAATTCAATTGTAGAGTAAATTACTTGAATTATTATTTACAATATGCAATTTAATTGAATAGATTTGAGCCATTTGGAGTCGGGTACTCGTGGCAAGAGCGTGATTTCAGGTTGACTTACACTTGGTCGAGGTAAGTGGCTTGTCTAACCTTGTGTGGGGGACTTTGTCCCTTAAGATATGAAATTGGTAATTGAATGCCTTGTGCGTGAGGTGACGAGCGCGTACTTGAGCTAATTTCTGAAACTCCGAATTTTTACTTGAAATAAAAGATACTTGAGCTGAGTTTTCTCTCGTATTTGCTTATTCTTATTTGCTATTATAGTTTGTGCCAGCTTAGAAAAACATGTTTAGTGGATTTACTTGCCTATTTGCTTAAACTGCCTTGTTTGCATTCTATGGAGCATATTAGGCCAGAATATACTATTATTTGCTATGAGTTTGGTAGTTAATTAATATTTCGAACTGTTGTTGGTTGATTTAAAATTGGGACTACGGGACGGCATCCCGGGAGCTCCCCCTGCGCATGTTATATACTAAGATTGAGAATGCGGGATACCAAGAGATCCCTGGCACATAAAATATTATATATGGAGGATACCAGGAGATCCTCGGGATACCAAGAGATCCCAGAAATTATTATTGTGGATACTAAGAGATCCCAGAAGATTTATTGAGGATACCAGGAGATCCTCTGGATACCAAGAGATCCCAGAAATTATTATTGTGGATACTAAGAGATCCCAGAAGATTTATTGAGGATACCAGAAGATCCTCTGGATACCAAGAGATCCCAGAAATTATTATTGTGGATACCAGGAGATCTCAAAATTTATTATTGAGGATAAAAAGAGATCATCGGGGTACCAAGAGATCCCCGAAAGATTTACTGGGGATACCAAGAGATCCTCGGGATACCAAGAGATCCCCGATGATAAATATCCGGTTGTGGTTTGTACCTCTATTCTTTGATTGTGTTTGTCCTCTGTTACTGTTTTACTTATTTTCTTGCTGGATACCTGCCGTGATTATATACATATTGTCTTCTCATTATCATATTGATTATTATGTTTTACCTCAGTAGGGCCCTGACCTTCCTCGTCACTACCCAACCGAGGTTAGGCTTGGCACTTACTGAGTACCGCTGTGGTGTACTCATGCCCTTCCTGCGCATGTTTTTCATGTGCAGATCCAGGTACTTCTGGTCGAGCGCATTATCAGTGATCCAGGTGCTATATTCGGAGACTTGAGGTATATCTGCCACGTCCGCAGACCGAAGAGCCTCCTTCTACTCTATCTTGTAGTTAACAGTTCCATTTCATGTACTCAGTTGTTATAGACATTTCTGGATATTAGGGCTGTATCTTATGATTCTCTTAGCCTGTGTTGCCCGTGGGTTTCCGGGTCCTTGGGATAGTTTCAGAATATTAAGTGTTGAAGTGTATGTGCCAGGAGGCAATTATATACATTATTCCTATTATCTAGTTTTGATTATAAATTTCTGCAAATATTATTATTTCCGCAAGGTGTTAGGCTTACCTGGTCGCGAAGATTAGGTATCCTCATGACGTGTTCACAATTAGTGAACTAGGGTCGTGACATCAATATTTATGTGATCGTCTTTATTGGATAAAGATTAGTTGATCTCATTAACTAATTCGAATAGATAGATGATGCATATAAAGATATGATCATTGAACCGACTCATTGGATAATTCCTAATGGTTAGAATTATCATAAACTGTCAATAGGATATTATCTTGAAGAATGTGATATAAGAATTTCCTTTGACCTGAGATCGTCATAGTAATTGACAAGTTATTTATTGTGCTTTGATACTGGACACCTATGGCCCTAGGGCGATAGTTGAAAGGACATTGGGTACGATTAAATACTTGTAGAATTAGTGACTGATTAAGATGGAATCTGTCAACTCTTGGTAATGAGTTTAAGCTTCATGTTGTCATGAATTATAAACGACCAAACTAAGACCTTGGCCAGGGCAATTGAATGAAAGAAGAAATGCGTTTCTTAGGTCATTCAATGGTCGATTATATTTGACATGAACACATAGTTGGTCGCCTATTTGGATTTGACAGTTGAACTATATCCTAGGGTGATCCAGAGCTAAAAGGACAGAAGGAATTACTACATTATTTTTCTACTGGTTCTTGAGAGTAAATTATATACTTCATTCTATTCGGTCGTTAAGGAGTGTTGCTAGACGCCACCCTTGATTA
>MDKF010647344.1:0-28664 GCA_026770625.1 Nicotiana glauca | reverse complement strand
GGAGGTTGACCGCAACATCCCATTCCAAATTTAACCTTTTCAAAGCCCACATCGCCTTATGCTCTAGTTCCACCGCGAGAGACAAGCCTTACACCAATCTATATGGAGACATACCAATCGGAGTCTTGTACACCGTCCTATAAGCCCAAAGAGCATCATCCAACTTCTTTGACCAATCGGTTCTATTTGCATTCACTGTTTTGGACAAAATACTCTTAATTTCCCTATTAGAAACCTCCACTTGGCCACTTGCTTGCGGATGGTATGGGGTAGTCACCTTGTGGTTAACTCCATATTTGGTGAGCAAAGAATCAAAGGACTTGTTGCAAAAATGGGACCCCCCATCACTAATGATAGCACGAGGGGTTCCAAATCTAGTGAATATCTGCTTCTTCAAGAATGCCACGACACTCCGGGCTTCATTGTTGGGAAGAGCCACGGCTTCAACCCACTTGGAGACATAATCTACCGCCACGAGAGTGTACGTGTTCCCACAAGAGCTTACGAACAGGCCCATGAAGTCAATGCCCCACACATCAAAAATATCAACCTCTAAAATGGTGTTAAGAGGCATCTCATCCTTTTTAGAAATCCCGCCGGCTCGTTGACATGCATCACACTTTTTCACCAAATCGCTTGCATCTTGAAACAAAGTCGGCCAATAGAAACCACAACTTAGAACCTTTGATGCCGTTCTCACTCCCCCATGATGACCACCATAAGGAGAAGAGTGGCAAGCTTCCAATATGCTCAATTGTTCTTCTTCCGGGACACAACGACGAATTACACCATCGGTGCAAATTTTGAACAAGTAGGGCTCATCCCAATAGTAATCCAAACTATCCCGCTTGAGTTTCTTCCTTTGGTTAGAAGAGAGCTCATACGGGACTATACCGGTCACAAGATAATTGGCCACATCGGCAAACCACGGCATATCATGCATAGACACCGCAAGGAGTTGTTCATCCGGAAAAGCATCATTAATCTCAACACCATTGCTCGGTCTTCCTTCTTCCTCTAGCCGGGATAAGTGATCCGCGACTTGATTTTCACTTCCTTTTCTATCCACAATTTCTAGATCAAATTCTTGCAAGAGTAAAACCCATCTCATCAACCTCGCCTTTGAGTCTTTCTTTGTCATCAAGTACCTAAGGGCGGCATGATCGGTATGAATGATCACTTTGGCCCCCATAAGGTATGGTCGAAATTTTTCCATGGCGAACACAATAGCTAGCAACTCCTTCTCGGTGACTGTATAGTTCTTTTGAGCCTCATTCATCGTCTTGCTTGCGTAGTACACAGGATGGAACATTTTGTTAATTCTTTGGCCAAGTACCGCACCAACTGCTACATCACTAGCGTCACACATCAACTCGAAAGGCAACTCCCAATTTGGTGCTGTGATAATAGGAGTGGTAGTCAACTTATGTTTCAACAATTCAAATGACTCCATGCACCTCTCATCAAATACGAACTTCACATCTTTTTCCAATAGTTTGCACAACGGGTTTACAACTTTTGAAAAATCCTTGATAAAGCGCCGGTAGAACCCGGCGTGGCCTAAGAAACTTCTCACCCCCTTGACAGAAGTAGGGGGAGGAAGCCTTGAGATAACCTCTATCTTTGCTTTGTCAACTTCAATACCATTTTTTGAAATTTGGTGCCCCAAGACAATTCCCTCTTGCACCATGAAGTGACATTTTTCCCAATTGAGTACAAGATTGGTCTCCTCACATCTTTTCAACACTTTGTCCAAGTTCGCTAGGCATTCTTCAAATGAGTCTCCCACCACACTAAAATCGTCCATGAAAACCTCCAGAATGTCCTCCACCATGTCGGTGAAGATTGCCATCATGCATCTTTGCAAGGTTGCCGGAGCATTACAAAGTCCAAACGGCATCTTTGAGAAAGCGAATGTGCCATATGGACAAGTAAATGTAGTCTTTTCCTGATCCTCCGGGGCAATGAGAATTTGGTTATACCCCGAATAGCCATCAAGGAAGCAATAATAAGCCCGGCCCGCTAAACGATCAAGCATTTGGTCCAAAAATGGTAGAGGGAAATGATCCTTCCTAGTGACCTTGTTGAGCTTTCTATAATCCATGCACACTCTCCAACCCGTGACCGTGCGGGTCGGAATCAATTCATTGTTTGCATTTGTGACAACCGTGATACCCCCTTCTTTGGAACACATTGGACCGGGGAGGTCCATGAACTATCCGATATTGGGTAGACTACACCGGCATCCAACCACTTGATAACTTCCTTCTTGACCACCTCTTGCATAGCTTCATTTAATCTTCTTTGGAGTTCAAGCGACGGCCTTGCATCTTCCTCCAAAATGATCTTATGCATGCAAAAGGCGGGGCTTATGCCCCGAATATCCGCCAACGTCCATCCAATCGCCCGCTTGCGCTTTTGTAAAACCGCCAAAGTGGCGTCCACCTGCAAGTTAGTTAAGCAAGACGAAAGAATAACAGGCAAAGTGAAATTAGGACCCAAGTATTCATACCTGAGGTGAGGAGGAAGTGGTTTCAACTCCAACACCGGCGGCTCCTCAATAGATGGCTTTGTTGGAGGGGTCTTACGATTCTCAAGGTCCAATGATAACTTCCTAGGCTCATAAGAGTATGAGCCCATACCATGCAAAGCATTTACACATTCAATTCTCCCGGCATCATCATTAGCCTCCATGTTCAAAAGCACCGCTTCAAGTGGATCTTCAACATTGATCATTGTGCTTGTGTCATCCACTATCACCGCCGTGACAATGTCAACAAACGAGCAAACTTCGGTACTATTTGGTTGCCTCATAGATTTGCACACATGAAACACTACCTTTTCATCACCGACTCGGAAGGTCAACTCTCCCGCCTCGACATCAACCAAAGCCTTCCCTGTTGCTAGGAAAGGCCTTCCAAGAATAATTGGGACTTCAAAGTCCACCTCACAATCAAGAATCACGAAGTCGACCGTCAAGATGAACTTATCAACTCGAACAAGGACGTCGTCGATGATACCCAAAGGCCGCTTCATAGACCTATCCGCCATTTGGAGCCTCATTGAAGTCGGGCGAGGTTGCCCAATTCCCAAAGTTTTGAACACTGAATATGGCATTAAGTTGATGCTTGCCCCCAAGTCACAAAGGGCTTTTGCAAAGTCGGCGCTTCCAATAGTGCATGGTATAGTGAATGCACCGGGGTCCTCAAGCTTAGGAGCCATGGAGTGTACAATTGCGCTCACTTGATGGGTCATTTTGATCGTCTCACACTCCATTGATCTCTTCTTCGTGACCAAATCTTTCATGAATTTCGCATACCCGGGCATTTGCTCGAGTGCCTCCACTAAAGGCACATTGATAGTCAAACTCTTCATCATCTCAATGGATTTCTTAAATTGGTTATCATTCTTTTGTTTGGCCAAACGTTGAGGGTAGGGTGGAGGAGGCCTAGGCAAAGGTGCCTTGGCTTTGGGCACCTCCGGCTCGGGCATATCTATAACATGTTCCCTAGACGGGTTCACGTTCTCTTGAGTCTCCTCCTCGATCTCTTGAATGTCAATTCTCACTTCATCTCTTGCACTTGTCTCCACAACATCATCAACCCCCATAGGCATGTCAACATTAGGCAACTCATCTTCCTCTACTATGGCTTGATTCTCTCTTGAGGCATGCACATCACCGCCTCGTCCACTCCGTGTGGTCACCGCCATCACATGGTTGTTGTGCCCACCCTTAGGATTTACTACCGTGTCACTAGGTAGCGCACCCTTTGGGCGAGTATTTAAAGATTGTGAAATTTGTCTAAGTTGAACTTCTAAGTTGCGGATGGAAGTGTTATGTGAAGCCAATTGCGCATCCGAGTCTTGAGTCTTCTTCATCATTTGTTCAAACATAACCTCTATTCTCCCAAATTCATTGCCCGAAGAACTCGACCCTTGAGATTGATATGGTGGCGGGTTGTTTGGTTGTTGAAACATTGGGGGTCTTTGAAAGCCTTGCCCCCGATTACCTTGACCTCCATTGTTGTTGTTCCAATTGTTGTTGTTCCAATTATTGTTGTTTCCACTCCAATTGCCACTATTGTTGCCTTGATTCCCCCAATTGTTGTTTTGATTACTCCCATTCCAATTTCCACTGCCTTGTGGTTGATTATTGTTATTCCAATTGCCACCTCCTTGTTGATTATTCCAATTCCCTTGAGATCGCCATTGTTGGTTACCTTGGTTTCCTCTATTCCCTTGGTAGTTGTTGACATATTGACAATCTTCACTTTGCTCATCATAACATTCATTTGAATAACCACTACCATCATCATAATTTTCACAATTCCCTTGTTGTTGTTGCCCTCTTTGCCTTCTTTTCATCATATTTACTCCTTCCATAGCATTGACTTGGCGCGGGTTTTGAACTTGTTGCAATTGCGCCTTTGCTAATTGGTTCATTGTTGTTGTAAGTTCGGCAATGGCTTGACCGTGGTCATGCAACTCTTTATGCAAATGTATAACATTAGGATCACCTTGAGGAACATTCGCCCGACTTTGCCATGCCGAAGAAGTATCGGCCATTTCATCTAACACTTCACATGCTTCATTGTATGGGAGCTTCATAAAATTTCCACCCGCCAATTGGTTCACAATACATTGGTTTGTTGTGTTGATGCCTCTATAGAATGTTTGTTGGATCATCACATCGGTCATATCATTATTTGGACACTCCTTTACCATAGTTCTAAACCTCTACCATATTTCATGCAAAGGCTCCGTTGGTTTTTGTTTGAAGGCCAAAATCTCATCACGGAGCGCCGCCATATGACTTGGAGAAAAGAACTTGGCAATGAACTTGTCCGCCAATTCATCCCATGTAGTGATTGAATGATTCGGTAATCTCTCCAACCAATCGAGCGCTTTACCCCGAAGAGAGAACGGGAAAAGCCTCAATCTCAAAGCATCTTCGGACACATTGGTTTGTTTACTTCCCCAACAAGTATCTACGAACCCCTTCAAGTGCTTGTATGCATTTTGATCGGAGGCGCCCGTAAAATACCCTCTTTGTTCGAGAAGTGTCAACATAACATTGGTGATTTGAAAATTCCCCGCCCGGATTCGGGGAGGAACTATGGCACTTGCATAACCTTGGTTAGGAAGGACCCTTGGAGCAACTCTTGGTGGAGGCGGAGGAGGGTCTGGAAGTGCATCATTAGGATTTGCATTAGCATTTCTACCTCTCCGTGGCATTTGTGGTACCTGAAGTTCCTCTTGTTCAACTTCATCAACCTCCTCCCCCGCGACCACATTGTCAAGAGGGACATTCCCATTTAAAGCCATGTGTACTTGTTGGTTCGACACAAATAATGTTAGTAAAAAGAAGGAAAGAGAAGCGAAACACAAAACTAGCTACACAAATAGTTAACACCGTAAGCTCCCCGGCGACGGCGCCAAAAAGTGATCGGTGCGGACTCAACCCTTGGGAAGAGTGGGCGCTAATAACTTTTACCCGATAGTGGTTTCGGGGTCAATTTCCTCAGGGAGCTAGTTATGGGAGTTGAGTATTTGTGAAGTCTAGGAAGGTGTTTTGGCTCCTAATTTTGCTTCTATCATTTTTGGTTTATCCACTAAATTTATCAACTACAATTGTAAACTAAATTATGCTAAGTAATGATGCTATTTGTATGCAATAAGAGAAAAGCACTAGGGTTGTAGCACTTGCCTAGGTGACTACTTAACGGGTATAGAATTCTAATGCAGGGATGATAATTTAGGGAAATATGGATAACCGTTGCACTTAGCATTCACTCTCACACCTCTCGGTAGAGAGAGTGATTTTGCCCAATTGACTCTCTCGAGACCAATTGGGTAGGCTAATTTGCCCAAGCAACTTTAAGGTTCAAGTTGGGTAATTACTCTCTCGAGGTTTAACCCGTTACTTGGGACTACCATTCTCATGGGTCCATCCCAAATCCTTGTTGGGTTAATTGTGAGGTCATAGACTCTCTTTCTCAAGAAGAGTCAAGACCCACTAAGCTAGACTTAGTGTTTGCAACCACCAAATCCAAGTGAAAACATACAATCAACCCAAATACCAAACACCCAACATCATCCAAGCGTTAAGCAAAAACACCCATTAATTACCCACACTAGGGTTGAGCCACAACCCTATCTAATGGGTTTAGCTAGACATGGAAGAAGTAGAAATGGAAGAAGTACTAGAAGAAATAAACATAATCATTAGCTACAAGATTAATCTACTTGAATCAACGTTAATTGCAAGAGAAAATTGCCTAAAGTAGGCTAATAAAAGTTGTCTCGTGCTCAGTTGCTCAGATAGATTACAAAAACTTGACTTAAAAAAGTAAAATGTTCTATTTATACTACACAGGAAAAATCGGACAAAAATACCCCTGAGGGTCTATTGCGGACCGCATAGAAATGTCATGCGGCCGCATAGGGTAAATGGTCTTCATATTCTGGCCTCTGTACTTAAGGATGCGGACCGCGTAGAAATGTCACACGGCCGCATAAGTAAGGTCATGCGGACCGCGTAGAAATGGTATGCGGCCGCACTGTAGAAATCATCCCTTTTACAACTCTCTGATCTTTCACCCACGCGGACCGCACTGATTTGGTGTGCGGCCGCATGGAATTTTGCCTTGAATTTATTAGCCTCTGATTAGTCTTCGTTGCGGACCGCGTAGAAATGGATGCGGTCCGCGTGGAAATTCTTCAAAATGTGCCTCTCTGAACTTTTCTGCGCGGACGCATGACAAAACAGTGCGGACCGCGCAGCCTGGGCTAAAACTTGATTTCTTTCTGAATCTTCCTGTGCGGCCGCACGTCAAAACATTACAGTCCGCATAGTCATCTACTTTCCCACTTTCAATCGTCTTTTGGTGTTTGGCAGGTTTCACTCCTTCTTTGAGCCGATTTGTGGTATTCATCATCTAGTCGCTCAAACCTGCAATCAAGCGCAACTTGTAAGCAATTCAGGACTAATCAAGCGCGATTTATGCATAAAGCTTAGGTAAGAATGGGTATAAAACATGCACAATTCATAGTTATCAATTCCCGTGATACTTATGAAGCATGGAAACGTGGAATATTGGATAGACCGTTGATAAACCAGGTGGCAACGCAAGTCTGTAAGCCACTCTCCCATTTGATCAAGAATCTCAAAAGTCTCGATGTACCTAGGGCTTAGCTTGCCCAGCTGCCCGTCTTCCAAAATATCATTACACCCTTCATGGGTGATACGTGGAGCAACACTCTCTCTCCGACCATGAACGCAACATCAAGGACCTTACGGTCGACATAACTCTTTTTCCTAGGCTGAGCTGCACGAAGTCTATCTTAAATGATCTTAACCTTATCCAAGGCATCCTGTACCAAATCTGTACCTAATAACCGAGCCTCCCACGGCTCAAACCATCCAACTGGCGATCGACATCGTCTACCATATATATAATGCCTCATGGGGAGCCATCTTAATGCTCGATTGGTAGTTGTTGTTGTTGTAGGTGAACTCTGCAAGTGGAAATAACTGATCCCAAGAGCCTCCGAAGTCAATAACACACACGCGGAGCATATCCTCCAATATCTGAATAGTGCGCATGGACTATCCATCCGTCTGAGGATGAAATGCTGTGCTCAACTCAACCTGCATGCCCAACTCACGTTGTACTTCCCTCCAAAAATCTGAGATAAACTACATACCTCGATCATAAATGATAGACACAGGAACACCGTGAAGACGAACGATCTCGCAGATATAAATCTCTACCAACCGCTCTGAAGAATAGGAAACTGCTACCGGAATGAAATGTGTTGACTTGGTCAGCCTATCCACAATAACACAAACTGCATTGAACTTCCTCTGAGTCCATAGAAGTCCAACAACAAAATCCATAATGATATTCTCCCACTTCCACTCTATCTTCTGAAGCAAACCACACGGTCTCTGATGCTCGTACTTTACTTCCTGACACATTAGACACCGAGCCACATATGCCACTATATCTTTCTTCATTTTTCTCCACCAATAATGATGCTGCAAGTCCTGATACATCTTGGCGGGTCCCAGATGAATAGAATACGGGGAACTGTGGGCCTTATCTAGAATCAACTCATGAACTCCATCCACATTAGGCACACAAACATGATCCTGCATCCTCAAAATTCCATAATCTCCAACCGTAACTTGCTTGGAATCTCCGTGATGCACTGTCTCCCTAAGAAAAAGAAAATGAGGGTCATCATACTGCCGCTCCCTGATGCGCTCAAACAATAAAGACCGAGCGATATTACAAGCTAGAACACGACTGGGTTCATAAACATCCAACCTCACGAACTGATTGGACAAAGCCTGAACATATAATACAAGCGATCTCTCACCGACTAGAATGTACACAAGGCTGCCCATACTAGCTGACTTCCTACTCAAAGCTACCATATTGGCCTTATCGGGATGATACAAGATGGTGATATCATAGTCTTTCAATAGCTCTAAACACCTCCACTGCCTCAAATTGAGATCCTTTTGCTTGAACAAGCACTGGAAACTCTAATGATCCGTGAACACCTCACACGACACACCATAAAGAGAGTGCCTCCAAATCTTCAACGCATGAACAATAGCTGCCAACTCTAAGTCATGAACAGGGTAATTCTTCTGGTGAACCTTTAGCTACCTCGAAGAATTTGAAATAACCTTGCACCTTGCATCAATACCGCACCAAGTCCAATATGAAATGCATCAGAATATACTGTACAAGGCCCTGATCATATGGGCAATACTAACATTGGCGCCGTAATTAGAGTAGTCTTGAGCTTATGAAAGCTCACCTCACACTCGTTCGATCATTTGAATGGGGCACCCTTCTGGGTCAACCTGGTCAACGGGGCTATTATAGATGAAAACCCCTCTATAAACCGATGGTAATAGCCTGCCAATCCCAAGAAACTCCGAATCTTCGTAGCTAATGTGGGTCTAGTCCAGTTCTTGACTGCCTCAATCTTCGTAGGATCCACCTGAATACCCTCTGCCGATACAACCCAAGAAAGCAACTAAACTCAACCAAAACTCACATTTTGAAAACTTATCATATAACTAGCTGTCTTTCAAAGTCTGAAGAACGATCTGAAGATGTTGCTCATGATCCTCTCGACTACAAGAGTTAATCAAGATATCATTAATAAAAACAATCACAAAGGAATCTAGATAGGGCTTGAACACCTGGTTCATCAAATCCATGAATGTTGCTGGGCATTTTTCAGCCTAAATGACATCACCAAAAACTCATAATGTCCATACCGAGTCCGAAAAGCTGTCTTAGGGACATCGTATGCCCTAATCCTTAAATGATGGTAGTCAGACCTCAAATCCATCTTCAAAAACATTTTGGTACCCTGAATCTGATCAAATAAGTCGTCAATCCTCGGTAATGGATACTTGTTCTTGATAGTGACTTTGTTCAATTGCCAATACTCTTTGCACATCCTCATAGACCTATCCTCCTTCTTCACATACAATACAGGCACACCCCAGGGCAATACACTAGGTCTAATAAAGCCCTGATCAAGCAAGTCTTTCAACTTCTCCTTCAATTCTTTCAACTCTGGCGGGGCCATGCGGTATGGAAAAATAGAAATGGGCTGAGTGCCTTGAGCCAAATCAATACAAAAGTTAATATCTCTATCGGGTGGCATCCCCGGCAGATCTGCAAGAAACACCTCAGGAAACTCACGAACAATGAGCACAGAATCCATAGAAGGAACCTCCACAATCGAATCACGGACATAAGCCAAATAAGCTAGACAACCCTTCTTGACCATGTGTCGTGCCTTCATATGAGAGATAATCCTGCTGGCAGAATAGCCAGGGGTCCCCCTCCACTCTAATCAAAGCCAACCCTGGCAAGGCTAAGGTCACCGTATTGGCATGACAATCCAACATAGCATGATAAGGTGACAACCAATCAATTCCCAAAATGATATTAAAATCAACCATATCGAGAAGCATAATATCTACACTAGTCTCAAGACCTCCAATAGTAACCACACACAAACGATAGACACGTTCTACAACAATAGAATCTCTTACAAGGGTGGACATATATACAGGAGCACTCAAAGAATCACGAGGCACAACCAAATATAAAGCAAACTAGGATGACACATATAAATATGTAGAACCCGGATCAAATAGAACTGAGGCATCTCTATTGCAAACTAAAACCGTACCTATGATAACCATGTCAGAAGACTCAGCCTCCGGCCTGGATGGAAAAGCATAGCATTAAGGCTGGGCCCCACCACTCTGAACCATGTCTCTAGGAAGGCCTTCTGCTAGTTGGCCTCCACCTTTAGCAGCCTGGCCTCCATCTCTAACGGCCTGACATCCACTTCTAGTGGTCTGACCTCCACCTCTAGCGGCCTAGCCTCTTCCTCTAGATCCTTAACTCCTACCTCTAGCTGGCTGAGCTGGAGGTTATGCAACTGGTGCTGGAATCATAGCACAAGAACTCTGTTGTGGCATGCCGCTCAATAACCTCAAACAAGTCATAATATGCCCATAACCACCAGATTCCAAACATACGTCCTAGCACTGTGGCTGCTGAAACTGAGTCTAACCTAAACGGGCTGGTTGATCATGGTAATAGCTCTGAATAGGAGGTGCATTAATAGGAGCTGGCGGTGAACTGTAGGCTGGCTGCCCAGAATAAGGCACATAATGACCATGACTCCCTGAAGCACTATAGGATGTCTGAACCGCTGAATGATGTGGCTTGGGAGGATGGCCCCTACATGTGATGACCCAAAAGGTTATCACTTATTTTTGAAATAAATTCTATGTCTCGAGGCCTTAAAACCTCCTTCTTGTCTCATCTGGATTTGCGTGCACAGTCCGGGTGCGTATCCGGAAAGCCCTTATGTGAAAATATATGAAAATGATGATTTTTGCTTTAAAAATGAATTTGAGTTGAATTCGGTCAATATTTTGGGTAAACAGATCTGGAACCGTAATTTGACAGTCTCGGAGGGTCCTTTAGAAAATATGGGACTTGGGCATATGACCTAAAGTGAATTCGGAGGTCCCAAGCCCGAGAAATGAATTTTTGAAGAAAATTTGTTTCTGAAAAATATAAGAGTTTTTTGAGAAATGAAAGATGATAAAATTAATGGTAGCAGGCCTGTATTTTTATTTCGAAGCCCGGTACAAGTGTGAAATAATAAATTATGGGAATCTATGAAGTTTGGTAAGAATCGGAGTCTGTTTAGTATAAATCGGACCTTATTTGAGAAAATTAGAAATTTTGATGTTCTTAAGTGATTTCATGAATTTGAGGCTTAATTCATAGTGGTTGATGTTATTCTGATAATTTGATCATATGAGCAAGTCCGTATGATATTTTTGGACTTGAGTGCATGCTTTGTTTGGAGCCCCGAGGGCTCGAGTGAATTCTAGATTGGCCACGTAGTGGATTTAGACTTAGAAAAAATAGCTATTGCAGGTTTAGAGAAGTTGCAGGTCTCTAAACCTAGCTTTGCGGTCCGCAGTGCTTTCTCGCGACCGCAGTGGGATTTGTGTGGTCTGCGGAAGATCAAGGCCAATCCTGCACGGCCACACTCGATATTTGCCGTTCGCGATGGAACTCTGCTGCCGCAATCCTTTTTATGCGATCCGCGGTAAGGGTCTGAGAGGAGTATATAAATGGGACTTTTAAGATATTTTACCATTTTCAGAAACCTAAAGCATAAATGGTGATTTTTCAAGTACTCTTTCTTTCCCCAAAATACAAGTAACTTATTTTAAACTGATTTCTTTCACTTCTTAACTTTTTTTACAAGATTTCATCTTAAAATCTGGGGTTTTCATGGTGGAATTGGGAATTTTTGGTAAAACCTAAGTCGAATTCCAAAACCAATTATACCCCCGGGTTTGGGGGTAAATGGGTAATCGAATTTTAGTCTGAATTTTGGGTTTGGACCAAGCGGGCCCGAGGTCAATTTTTTACTTTTTGGGAAAAACTTTAGAAATCCTATTTTCATGCAATAGACTTGATTTATTTATAATTTATTGATATAGTTAAGTAACTTGTGGCTAGATACAAGCGAATTGGTGGTGGATTCAAAAGGTAAAGCGGTAATTGAGGCTTGAATTGTGTTCATGGCATCGAGGTAAGTGTTTGATCTAACCTTAGCTTGAGGGATTAGGAGTTGTGCCATATTTTCTATGTTTTAATTATGGAGTAAGACGTATAGGCATGGTGACGAGTATCTATACGTTGGTGTCAAGCATGCCCGTGAGTCTTATGCTATGATTGATATGTCTCTGTTTTGTATTGTTCATGTCTTATACGAAATTTCTATTGTTGAACAAGGTTTGTGTAAGGAATTTTGGTAATCAAACATTCAAGAGCGTGGACTCAAGTTGTGAAATGATTTGTAGAATTATTGTTGGAAATTTAACATTATAGAGCATTAGCTCAAGTTGTGAAATGATTTGTTGAATAATTGTTGTCAATTGAACGTTACTGAGCATTGGCTCAAGTTGTGAAATGAGTTGTGAAGTAAATGTGAAAAAGAGAAGAGGATTATGATATAGTCTCCCTTGCCGGGATGTTGTTGCTTTTGATATTGTTTTCCCTTGCCGGGATATGATTGTTCTACTATTGTTCCCTTGCCGGGATTTTATTGTGATTTTATTCATTTCCTTGCTCTTATTGTTTGTGATTGTTGTTTGGGTAAGGAAGAGCATTAAAGCAC
This sequence comes from Nicotiana glauca, assembly GCA_026770625.1. Lineage (NCBI taxonomy): Eukaryota > Viridiplantae > Streptophyta > Magnoliopsida > Solanales > Solanaceae > Nicotiana > Nicotiana glauca. The sequence goes on along the minus strand of MDKF010647344.1, from coordinate 15,905 downwards.
GAAGGGTGATGCAGTGCATTGTTTTGGTGAGAGAGTGTTAAAGTACGAAGGGTGATGCCGTGCATGATATTTGTGAGAGAGTGTTAATGCACGAAGAGAGATGCCGTGCGGCAGAATGAACCATTCCATTCCTTTATATGAGCGATTTTGCACTAAGGATCATTCTATGCCATGATTATGTGAGGTAAAAGCACGAAGGGTGATGCCATGCCGATTATTTTAATATTTGGCGAGGACGAGAGTAAAAATACGAAGGGTGATGCCATGCACTTGTCTTGATTTCCTGATTATTGTTGATATTTGAGTTATGGTGTTCTTTAGGGTTATTTATTTATTTTATGTTGTTACTTGATATCCCCGCAACATGTCTTCCCCCCCTCTTACTTTTAAATTGTAAATTTTTGCCTTTATTTTCTTCACCGTATATTGTTTATTTGCACATGTTTATTCGGTTGTCTGGTCCTAGCCTCATCACTACTTCGCCGAGGTTAGGCCAGGCACTTACCAGCATGTGGGGTCGGTTGTGCTGATACTACACTCTACACTCCTTTGCGCAGATCCTGGTGCTGTAGCTTTCGGACCGCAGTGAGGTTGCTACTTCTAGTTCATCAGGCGACCCGAGGTAGTTCTGCAGGCATTTGCAGGCCTTGGAGTCTCCCTCTATCTTTCATTCTATTTCTGTCATGTATTCTAAAGACAGTGTTGTTTAATCTTTTAGACCTTATTTGTAGTATTCCTAGAAAGTCTGTGAAATTGTGACACCAGTTATGGGTAGTTTGTTATGGGTTGGTATTGGTAGCATTATTAAAATATTAAATTTCAGTCTTTCGCTTATTAAATTTTGCTATTGATTAAATGTTGGTTCTTAATTGTTAACGGACTAAAATGGAAACAAGGTAAATAATACAATTGGTTGGCTTGCCTAGCTTTCATTAGCAGGCTCCATCATGACTCATGAGGATGGAAAATTCGGGTCGTGATAAGTTGGTATTATAGCTCTAGGTTACTTAGGTCTCACAATTGACGGACAAGCTTAGTAGAGTCTGAGGGATCGACACGGAGACATCTGTATTTATCCCCCATAAGCTACAGAGTTAGGAAAAACTTCACATTAATTTTTTCCTATCGTGCGATTTGGTTTCTCAATGCTAATTGAACTCCTACTCAGTTCTTTCGCAGATGGCGAGAACAGGCGCTTCTTCATCCGCTGATCAGCAGCCCGAGGCCCCAACAGCGGCTCCCACGAGGGGTAAAGGGCAAGGCCGAGGTTGTGCTAGAGGTAGAGGCCAGGGCAGAGCTTAGACCAGAGCACCAATGCCAATGTTAGAGCCTCAGGTTGAGTTTGACGATGAGGTTTCTGCCCAGGCAGTTTTGGTGGGACCAACTCAAGTCCTAGAGGGTTTCATTACTACCCAGTCCTTCAAGATGCTCTGGTCCATCTAGTGGGCCTTATGGAGAGTGTTACCCATGCAGGCTTGCTTCCCGTAGCACCAACTATCTCTCAGGCTGGAGGAGGAGCCCAGATTCCTGCTACCCGCACTCCGGAGAAGATGGATTCCCAATTTCAGACTCCAGCAGCTCAGCCAATTGGAGCAGTTCGGCCGGGTGTGGTACCTCAAACCGGTGATAGAGCAGTTATGTCTGCCGATGCCTTGTAGTGATTGGACAGGTTTACCAAGATCTTCACTACCACTTTCAGCGGTGCATCTTCTAAGGATTCCCAAGATTATTTAGACAGCTGTCATGAGGTTCTTAGGAACATGGGGATAATGGATACCAATGGGGTCGACTTTGCTGGTTTTCGCTTACCTGGATCCGCCAAGACTTGGTGGAGAGATTATTGTTTGGCTAGACCTGTTGGGTCACCAGCTTTGACTTGGTATAAGTTTTCTCAGCTACTCCTGGAGAAGTTTCTTCCTTCCACTCAGAGGGAGAGCTATCGAAGGCAGTTTGAGCATCTCCAACAAGGTTCTATGACTGTTACCCAGTACGAGACCGGGTTTATTGATTTGGCCTGTCATGCTCTTCTTATACTTCCCACTGAGAGAGAGAGTGATGAGGTTTATTGAGGCACTCATTCATCCTATTCGACTTCAGATGGACAAGGAGGCAAGGAGCGAGATTTTCTTTCAGGATGTGGCCAGGAGGGTTGAGATGGTTTTATCATAAGGGGTGGCCAGGGGTCTTACAAGAGGCCTCGTCATTCAGGCAGATTCAATAGTGCCTCGTCTGGAGGTAGGGATTTTTTTGGTAGAGGCCATCCTCCTAGGCCTTTTCATTCAGCACTTCAAGTTTCTCATGGTGCTTCAGGTGGCCATGGTACTCATATGCAATATTATGATCAGCAGTCCTATAGTGTACTACCAGCTCCTATCAGTGCACCACCGCTTCAGAGTTTTCGGGGTGGTCATTCAGGTCGTCAGGGTTAGTAGTCACAACAGACAAGAGCTTGTTATACTTGTGGCGATACGGCCATATTGCTAGAACTTGCCCTCGAGCATCAAGCAGCTCTCAATATCAAGATTCTCATGCCATGGTTCAGGCACCGAGTGTTCTACAAGCCACCCAGTCAGCCAGAGGTGGAGGTGCTAAATATGGATGTAGATGTATTAGAGGTGGAGGTCAAGCCGCTAGAGGTAGAGTCCAGCCAGCAGCAGGCCATCCCAGAGATGTAATTCAGAGTGGTGTATGCTCTTTCTGCCAGGCCTGAGGCTGAGGCTTCTGATGCACTTATCACAGGTATGGTTCAGGTTTGTAGTAGGAATGCTTTAGTGTTGTTTGATCCAAGGTCTACATACTCTTTTGTATAATCTTATTTTGCACCGTATTTGATCATGCCTAGTGATTCTTTGAGTGCCCCTATATATGTGTCTACACCAGTAGGTGATTCCATTATGGTAGATCGTGTCCATCGTTCCTGTATAGTTATGATTGGGGATCTTGAGACTCGAGTAGATTTGTTACTTTTGGATATGGTTGATTTTGATGTCATATTGGGGATGGGCTGGATATCACCTTACCGTACTATCTTGGAATATCATGCCAAGACTGTGACTTTAGCTTTACCGGGTTTACCTCGTCTAGAGTAGAGAGGGACTCTTGGTCATTCTATCCATAGGGTTATCTCATATATGAAGGCTCGGCGTATGGCTGATAAGGGATATTTGGACTATTTGGTATATGTTCGTGATTCTAGTGCTGAGGTTCCTTCCATGGATTCGGTGCCTGTTGTTTGTGAGTTCCCTGAGGTTTTCCCTTCAGACCTGCTGGGTATGACACCCGATAGGGATATTGACTTCTGCATTGATTTGGATCCAGGCACTCAGCCCATTTCTATTTTGCCGTATCGTATGGCCCCTCCTGAGTTGAAAGAGTTGAAGGAGCAGTTGCAAGACTTGTTTGATAAAGGATTTATTAGGCCTAGTGTCTCGGCTTGGGGTGTGCCGGTGTTGTTTGTTAAGAAGAAGGACGGATCGATGAGAATATGTATAGATTACCGGCAATTGAACAAGGTCACAATCAAGAATAAGAACCCACTGCCCAGGATTGATGATTTGTTTGACCATCTTCAGGGTGCCCAAGTGTTTTTTAAGATCGACTTGAGATATGGATACCGCCAGTAGAGGATTAGGGCATCTGATGTCCCTAAGACAACTTTCCGCACTCTTTATGGGCATTATGAGTTCTTGGTGATGTCATTCGGATTGACAAATGCCCCATCAGCTTTCATGGATTTGATGAACCGAGTGTTCAGGCCTTATCTAGATTCCTTCGTGATTATCTTCATTGATGATATTTTGATCTATTCCCGTAGTCGGGAGGACCACAAGCAACATCTTCAAGTCGTTCTTCAAACATTGAAAGATAGTCAGTTGTATGCTATGTTTTTGAAGTGCAAGTTCTGTGCGATTTCAGTTGCATTCTTGGGTCATATTGTTTTAGCAGATGGTATTCAGGTGGATACGAAGAAGATAGAGGCAGTCAAGAACTGGCCTCGACCCACATCAACTGCAGAGATCCGTAGTTTCTTGGGTTTGGAGGGTTATTACCGTCAGTTTGTGGAGGGGTTTTTATCTATTGCAGCTCTGATGACCATGTTGACACAGAAGGGCACCTAGTTCAGGTGGTCGAACGAGTGTGAGGTGAGTTTTTAGAAGCTCAAGACAGCTTTGACTACGAACTAGTGTTGGTTTTGCCCACAGTTCAGGGCCATATACAGTTTATTATGACGCATCTCGTATTGACTTGGTGTGGTGTTGATACAGGATGGCAAGTTCATTGTTTATGCTTCGCGACTGTTGAAGATTCATGAGAAAAATTATCCAGTTCATGATTTGGAGTTAGCAGTCATTGTTCACGCGTTGAAGATTTGAAGGCACTATTTATATAGCGTGTCATGTGAGGTGTTCGCGGATCACAAGAGTACAGTATCTGTTCAAGCAGAAGGAGCTAAAATTGAGGTAGAGAAGGTGGTTGGAGCTCCTGAAAGACTATGATATCACCATCTTATATCATTCGGGGAAGACCAATGTAGTGGTCGATGCTAAGCCAGTATGGGCAGTCTTGCGTATATTCCAGTCGGTGAGAGACCACTTGCTCTGGATGTTCAGGCTTTGGCCAATCAGTTCGTAAGGTTGGATGTTTTCGAGCCCATCGGTGTGTTAGCTTGCACAGTTGCTCATTCTTCATTATTTGATCACATCCGAGATTGACATTATGATGATCCTCATTTGTGTGTTCTCAGGGACATAGTGCGATACAGAGGTGCCAAGAAGGTTACAGTTGAAGATGATGGAGTTTTGAGGGTGCAGGGTTGTATATGTGTGCCTAATGTGGATGGTCGTCGTTAGTTGATTCTAGAGGAGGCCCATAGCTCCCGATACTCTATTCATCCGGGTGCCGCTAAGATGTATCAGGATTTGCGGCAATATTATTAGTGGAGGAGGATGAAGAAGGATATTGTCGCATATGTGGCTCGGTGTTTGAATTGTCATCAGGTAAAGTACGAGCATCAGAGACCTGGTGGTTTGTTCCAGAAGATTGATATTCCTGAGTGGAAGTGGGAGCGTATCACTATGGACTTTGTTGTTAGACTTCTACGGACTCAGAGAAAGTTTGATGTAGTGTGGGTTATTGTTGATAGGCTGACCAAGTCAGCACATTTCATTCTTGTGGTAGTCTCCTATTCTTCTGAGAGGTTAGCTGAGATATATATCCAAGAGATTGTTCATCTTCATGGTGTGCCCGTGTCTATCATTTATGATCGAGGTACGCAGTTTACCTCGTATTTATTGAGGGCAATTCAGCGTGAGTTGGGCATACGGGTCGAGTTGAGCACATCATTCCATCTTCAAACGGATGGCCAGTCCGAGAGTACTATTCAGATTTTGGAGGATATTCTCCGAGCTTGTATTATTGACTTTGGAGGCTCGTGCGATCAGTTTTACCATTTAGCGGACTTTGCCTACAACAATAGTTACCAATCGAGCATTCAGATGGCTCCTTATGAGGCTTTATATGGTAAGCAGTGTCGGTCGTCGGTTGGATGGTTTGAGCCGAGAGAGGCTCGGTTGTTGGGTACAGATCTAGTACAGGATGCCTTGGACAAGGTTAGGATCATTCAGGATAGGCTTCATACAGCTCAGTCCCGGCAAAAGAGTTATGCCGACCGTTAGGTTCGTGATATGGCATTCATGGTCGGCGAGCGAGTATTGCTTCGGGTGTCGCCTATGAAGGACGTGAAGAGATTTGAAAAGAAGGGCAAGCTTAGCCCTAGATTCATTGGTGAGTTTGAGATTCTTGATCGAGTAGGGGAGATGGCTTACGCACTTGCATTGCCACCGAGCTTATCAGCCGTGCATCCAGTGTTTCTTATGTCCATGCTTCAGAAGTATCACAGCGATCCATCACACGTGTTAGACTTCAGCACTGTTCAGTTGGACAAGGACTTTTCCTATGAGGAGGAGCCGATAGCTATTCTAGACTGGCAAGTTCGTAAGTTGAGATCGAAGAGTTCCCCTTCTGTTTGTGTTTAGTGGAGAGGTCAACCTGCTGAGGCATCGGCCTGGGAGTTCGAGTCCGATATGTGGAGCCGATATCCCCATTTTTTTCTGACTCAGGTACTTCCTTCTTATGTCCGTTTGAGGACGAACAATTATTTTAGAGGTGGATAATGTGATGACTCAAAAGGTCATCACTTGTTTTAGAAATAAATTCTGTGTCCCGAGGCCTTAAAACCTCCTTTTTTTCTCATTTCAATTTGCGTGCGCAGTCCGGACGCGTACCCGAAAAGACCTTATGTAAAAATCTATAAAAATTATGAGTTTTGCTTTAAAAATGAATTTGAGTTGACTTCGGTCAATATTTTGGGTAAACAAACCCAGACCCATGATTTGATAGTCCCGGAGGTTCCGTTGGAAAATATGGGACTTGAGCGTGTGCCCGGAAGTGAATTCCTAGGTCCCAAGCCCGAGAACTGAATTTTTGAAGAAAATTGTTTTTGGAAAATATAAGAATTTTTGAGAAATGAAAGATGATGAAATTAATGGTATCGGACCGTATTTTGGTTCCGGAGCCCGGTACAAGTTTGAAATAATAAATTAGTGGAATATGTGAAGTTTGGTAAGAATCGGAGTCTGTTTAGTATAAATCGGACCTTATTTGAGAAAATTGGAAATTTTGATGTTCTTAAGTGATTTCATGAATTTGAGGCTTAATTCATAGTGGTTGATGTTATTTTAATAATTTGATCGCACGAGCAAGTCTGTATGATATTTTGGGACTTGCGTGCATGCTTGGTTTGGAGCCCTGAGGGCTCGGATGAGTTTTGGATAGGCCACATAGTGGATTTAGACTTAGAAAAAAATAGTTGTTGCTGGTTCAGAGAAGTTGCAGGTCTCTGAACTTGGCTTTGCGGTCCACAGTGCTTTCTCGCGGGCGCGGTAGGATTTATGCAGTCCGCGAAAGAGCAAGGCCAAGCATCCGCGGCCGCGCTCGATATTTTGCAGTCCGCGATGGAACTCCACCGCTGCAGTCCTTTTTACGCGGTCCGCAGTAAGAGTCTAAGAGGAGTATATAAACGAAACTTTTCAGTTAGTTTACCATTTTCAGAAACCTAAAATATAAAGGGTGATTTTTCAAGCACTCTTTCTTTCACCAAAACAAAAGTAAGTGATTTTAAACTCATTTCTTTCACTTCTTAACTTCTCTTTACAAGATTTTATCCTAGAATATGGGGTTTTCATGGTGGAATTGGGAATTTCGAGTAAAACCTAAGAATATAGAAATTTGGGGATTTAGACCTCAAATTGAGGTCAGATTCCAAAACCAATTATATATCCAGGCTCTGGGGTAAATGGGTAATCGGGTTTTGGTCCGAATTTCCGGTTTGGACCAAGCGGCCCCAGGACAATATTTGACTTTTTGGGAAAAACTTTAGAAAACCTATTTTCATGCAATAGAATTGATTCATTTAGCATTTATTGATATAGTTAAGTAACTTATGGCTAGATACAAGCGAATTGGTGGTGGAATCAAGAGGTAAAGTGGTAATTGAGGCTTGAATTGTGTTCGTGGCATCGATGTAAGTGTTTGGTCTAACTTTAACTTGAGGGATTAGGAGTTGTGTCCTATTTGCTATGTGTTTATTGTCGAGTATGGTGTATCGGCATGGTGACGAGTATTTATATGTTAGTGTCAAGCATGCCCGTGAGTCTTATGCTATGATTGATATGTCTCCATTTTGTATTGTCCATGTCTTACGTGAAATTTCTATTGTTGAACAAGGTTTGTGGAAGGAATTTTGGTAATCGAACATTAAAGAGCGTCGGCTTAAGTTGTGAAATGATTTGTAGAATTATTGTTGGCAATCGAACATTATAGAGCATTGGCTTAAGTTGTAAAATGATTTGTGGAATTATTGTTGGCAATTGAACATTACAGAGCATTGGCTCAAGTTGTGAAGTAAATGTGAAAAAGAGAAGAGGATTATGATATAGTCTCCCTTGCCGGGATGTTGTTGCTTTTGATATTGTTTTCCCTTGCTGGGATATGATTGTTCTACTATTGTTCCCTTGCCAAAATTTTATTATGATTTTATTTATTTCCTTGCCCTTATTGTTTGTGATAGTTGTTTGGGCGAGGAAGATCATTAAAGCATGAAGGGTGATGTCGTGCATTGTTTTGGTAAGAGAGTGTTAAAGTACGAAGGGTGATGTCGTGCATGATATTTGTGAGAGAGTGTTAATGCACGAAGGGTGATTTCGTGCGGCACGATGAACCATTCTGTGCCTTTATATGAGTGATAATGCAGAAAGGATCATTCCGTTCCATGATTATGTGAGGTAAAAGCACGAAGGGTGATGCCGTGCCGATTATATTGATATTTGGCGAGGACGAGAGTAAAAGCACGAAGGGTGATGCCGTGCACTTGTTTTGATTTCTTAATTATTGGTGATATTTGAGTTATGATGTTCTTTACAATTATTTATTTATTTATTTTCTGTTGTTACTTGATATCCCCACAGCATGTCTTCCCCCCTCTTACTTTTAAATTGTAAATTTCTGCCCTTTTTTTCTTCGCCTTATATTATTTAATTGCACAGGTTTATTCGGTAGTCTGGTCCTAGCCTCATTACTACTTCGCTGAGGTTAGGCCAGGCACTTACCTGCATATGGGGTCAGTTGTGCTGATACTACACTCTAAACTCCTTTGTGCAGATCCTGGTACTGTAGCTTTCGGACCGCAGTGAGGTTGCTACTTATAGTTCATCAGGCAACCCGAGGTAGTTTTGCAGGCGTCCACAGGCCTTGGAATCTCCCTCTATCTTTCATTCTGTTTCTTTCATGTATTCCAAAGACAATGTCATTTAATCTTTCAGACCTTATTTGTAGTATTCCTATACAGTCTATGAAATTGTGATACCAGTTCTGGGTAGTTTGTTATGGGTTAGTATTGGTAGCATTATTAAAATATTACATTTCAGTCTTCCGCTTATTAAATTCTGTTGTTTATTAAATATTGGTTCTTAATTGTTAATGGATTAAAATGGAAACAAGGTAATTAATACAATTGGTTGGCTTGCCTAGCTTTCACTAGTAGGCGCCATCACGACTCCCGAGGATGGGAAATTCGGGTCATGACTCTACGAAAGGTACCCCTGCCTCTAAACGAGGCACCACTAAAACCACCTAAATGGCGACGTTTCTTGTCAGATCCCTGACCAGTCCCCTGAGCTACAACCATCTCGACTCGCTTGGCTACATTGGCTGCCGCCCGAAAAGAAATCTCTCTCCCAGTCTCCTTATCCATCAACAATCTGATAGGCTGAGCAAGTCCCTTAATAAACCTCCTCAACCTCTCTCTCTCGGTGGGAAGCAGAAGAAGAGCAAGACAATTCAAATCCACAATCAAGTCTCGTACTGAGTGATAATAATAGAACCCTGCCGCAGACACTCAAACTGCTTCTGATAGTCCTCTCTCTGAGTGATAGAAAGGAACTTCTCAATAAATATCTAAGAGAACTGGTCCCAAGTAAGAGCAGGCAACCCAGCTGATCTGGTCAAAATATTATCCCTCCACCATTTCTTGGCAGAACCCGACAAATAAAATGCAGCAAAGTCGACCTGATTGATCTCCACTATCCCCATGTTCCGTAACACCTTATAAAAGTCATCCAAATAGTGCTCGGGATCCTCTGAAGATGCACCGCTGAAGTGAATTGGGAAAAGCTTGGTAAACCTATCCAACCTCCATAAAGCCTCAGAAGACATAGCTGATCTATCACCGGTCTGTGCTACAACACCCGGCGAAACTACCCCCATTGCCTGGGTTGCTGGAGTCTGAAACTAGGGAGCCATCTGCTCCAGAGTGTGAGTAGAGAGAGTTTGGACTCTCACCCAGCTCGAGAGACGGATGGTGCCACAAGAAATGTGCCGGTCTGAGCAATACTCTCCATATGGCCCACTAAATAGACCAAAGCATCCTGAAGCACTGGGGTGGAGATCAACCCCTTCGGGACCTGAGCTGGTCTGACAGGCACGGTCTGGGTTGGAACTTCCTCATCAAACTCTAATAGAGGCTCCATCGCTGGTGGTGCTGCTCGATCTCGGGGCTGAGATCTATCCCTACCTCGGCCTCTAGCATGACATCGGCCTCGACCCCTACCCCTCGTTGGAGCTGCTGCTGGGGGGTCTAGTTGTTGCTCAGCTGAAGATGCGGTACGCATTCTTGCCATCTCTTAGAGAACATAATAGAAGAGTTCAATCAACAGTGATAGAGTAAAGTGGCATGATAGAGAAGAATAGAAGTGAAACTATTCCTAACTCCATATCCTCCTGAAGATAAGTATAGACGTCTCTATATCAATCTGCCAGACTCTACTAAGTTTGCTCGTGACTCATGAGACCTATGTAACCTAGTGCTCTGATACCAACTTTTCACGACCCGAATTTTCCACCATCAGGACCGTGATGGCGCCTAACATTACACTTGCTAGGCAAGCCAACTTTAAAACAATCTACTCATTTTAATAATTTAAATCAGATATTAAAGAAGAACTATGATAACTGAATAAATCTAAAGTAACAATACGGAAGTTGAACTAGCCAAATATCTATTACAATTCCTTGAACCTGGTGTCATGAGTGCACGAACTACTAGAGTAATACACGTAAGGGTCTGAAATAAATAACAAGCCGTTTGAATGAAAGTTCACAACTAAATATACAGAGGACGGGGACTCCAGGAACTGCAGGCGCTGAACAGCAGTACCTCAAGTCTTCGTTAAGGTCTGATCCGAGCTCTCTAATAGCTGCTGCCGGGACTGTCTCCAAAATCTACATAGTGTGCAGAGTGCAGTATCAATACAACCGACCCTATGTACTAGTAAGTGTCGAGCCTAATCTCGACGAAGTAGTGACGAGGTTAAGGCGGGTCACCTATGCTAAAACCTGTCCGCAATTTATAATAATGACTGAATAATTGAAATACAATACAAAATTAAACAACCAACAGGAAATGATAACCACAATCTCGAAAATAAACCAGTGTCATCCAAAATTACCAATCTCTACCAGCTCAAATAAAAGTACCGGAAAACAACGCAACTCAAGAAAATAAATATATAGGTTGTTGCGGCGCGGAACCCGATCCCACCAGAAATCACATAATCCTCCCTCATTCCACCATCACAATATCAATAATAGTAAATAATACATATACATGTTGCGGAGCGCAACCCGATCCCACCGTTTATTAATATCAATATCGTAATTCACCCTTATTTTACCATATCAATTCACTCTTATTCCACCTATTGTAGCGTGCAACCCGATCCCACCATATATCAATACCAAACAGTCAATGTACACAGTCAAATCAACCGGCTAAATCACAAGGCCTTTACGATAAATAAATATCAAACTGAACCAAGAAAAGAACCTTCTTAAATATAGAATCTACACAGATAACACTACACAGCAAGACCAAACCAACAATTTATAGTTAAAGGTACAAGCAAGTCAAATTAAGTAAATAGCGGGAATTGGGGTAATATGAGAAGAGCTAACATGATTAATAGAAGAAAACATTGATCAACACGTAGCCATTAAGCATGGAAAGCCTTTAGAGCATCTGACAATTAAGATATGAGGAAAAACAATTAAGGAAAAGCGATAAATCATGGAAAATAGAAAATTAGGCGGGTATAAGCACTCGTCACCTTGCATGTACACCGCTCACATGGATTTCATATAACATCAAGTCTGAGGGTTCCTAATTCTCTCAAGCAAAGTTAGACACAACACTTACCTCGCTCCAAAGGCCACTTAAAGCTCAATCACAGTTTTGCCTTTCACACGCCTCCAAACCAACAATATCTAACAAATTACCAACCAAACATTTCAAAAATAAACCTTAGGAATCACCGACAATCGATAAGAATTCAATTTAGTCCAATATTGAAAAAGTCAATAAAGTCGCCACTCGGGCATGCTTGGTCCAAACCCAAAATTCGGACCAAAACCCGATTACCCATTCACCCCCGAGCCCGGATATACAATTAGTTTTGGAATCCGACCTCAATTTGAGGTCTAAATCCTCAATTTATCAAATTCCTAATTTCTACCCAAAAATCTCCAATTCCACTATGAAAACCTTAGATTCTAGGTTGAAATCTTGTAAAATGAAGTGAAAGATTGAAAGAAACTAGTTAAGAATCACTTACCTATAGTTTCAGAAAGAAATGGTCTTTGGAAAATCGCCTAGAGGGTTTCTTGTTTTTAAAATTTTGAGAAATGAGCAAATATCCCTGATCTCGCCCAAACTCACACCACAATTAGGTAATGAGGCGGTCGAAGCAATAATAAATTCCAACACTGCTCGGAGATGATTCCTCAGGGAGTTAGATATGGATTAGGTATATAACTAGAGTAGGTATATGATGTGCCTCAATTTGTACTTCCATATATTCATTGGTTGTTTCTATTTCTACTTTTAACTAATGATTGCAAGCAATAAACTCGAAGACAATATTTTTGATTTTGGTTGTTTTTCAAATGATAAAGGAATCTAGGGTCGTGACTTCCCCCTAGGTGGCTACCTAACGGGTTGTAAACTATAGGGAAAGTTTGATTTATTGGGGTCGTGGTATAGCAATCATAAGCAATATCTCACTCTGTACCTCTCGGTAGTTTGAGTGATTTTTCCCAATTTGGCTTTCTCAAGCCCAAATGAGTATTGCACAAATCAAGTGATATATGCTCAAGTCGGGTCTTACTATCTCTAGATTTTACCCTTTAATTGGAACTATCAATTTCTTGAGTTCACCCCAATTCTTTGTTAGCCAAGTTTTCCTAAACCTAGTCTCTCTTTCTCAAGCAAAGATTAGGTCAAAAAGGCATAAATCAATATTTGCAACCATTAATTCTAGAATTTAAGCATAAACAAGGTTAAATATCACTAACCCAATCTCAAAAAATCCCTAATATTAAATATCCATTAAGTGCCTATACTAGGATTGAGCCACAACCCTAGCTAAAGATTTAGCTACTCATGAAAAATAAAGAAATACAAGAAAAAATTAAGATAGAATGCACAATTATTGATTAAACAAAGAAAATCCAATGTTAAGAAGTCAATCTAATACAAAATTACTCAAAGAAGTAAAGAAAATCACTCAGGTGCACCTCTGCAAACTAAACTTGACCTAAAAATGACAAAAGGTTCTATTTATACTAAGATGAAATTATCATATAAAAATGCCCCTGCGAAGGTTGTACAACCACATAATTCTTGTGCAGTCCGCACAATGGGCTTTTGCGGCCGCATAAAAGTGTTCGGTCCATAGTTTTGGGAATTTGGGCTTGGCACTTCAGGCTTCTGCGGTCCGCATAAAAGTGGTTGTGGCCGCACTTAGGATTATGCGGCCACACAAAAGTGTTGCGGTCCGCATTCCTTATTTTCCAGCTCTCTGAATCTTCAATCCTGCGGACCGCATAATAATGGATGCGGCCGCACAATTTCAGTGCGGTCTGACTCCCTGAGCTGGCCAAAACACCAGTCTCTGAATCTCTCTTTTGCGGCTGCACTAGAATTGTGCGGTCCCCACTGCTAGCCTTTTTGTCCGATTATGGTTCTTGTTCACTTTTGACTCCTTTTTGAGTTGATTTTTACTTCTTTGGCTCATTTTCCAATATTAATGAGAGTAAACATATTTCGTTAGTCTCCGGGAATACCTTTAAGCATTTTAAAGCTAAAACGCAAGTAAAAAAGAGCAAATAAGCGGTCAAAATTCCTACTTATCAATCCCGTCTAAGTTAGATTTTACACAGCTGTAGATGTTGATTTGCGATCGCAAATGCGAGAAAACCATCGCATTTGTAAGGTCTCTCACACTTCTGTTTCCTTCGCAAAAGTGAAGCAATGCTCGCAATTGCGAACTGAGCTGATCGAAAATGCGACCCAGTGATCGCAAATGCGAAGGTCGCCTTCCCCTTGTCTTAAATATTATAATAAACTTGTACCAGGCTCCGGAACCAAAATACGAACCCGATACGAACAAGATCAAACATTAACAATTTCTTAAAAACCATTAAATGTTTAAACTTATAATTTTCTTCAAAAAATCATAACTCGAACTAGGGACCTACGATTTTGATTCCGAGCATACGCCCAGGTCCTACATTTTGATACGGACCCATCGGGACTGTCAAAACACGAATCTGGATCTATTTACCAAATATGTTGACCGAAGTCAACTCAAATAAAGTTTTAAATCAAAAATCCCTATTTTTATCAACTTTCAACATAAAAACTTTTCGAAAACACATCGGGACTGCGCACGCAAATTGAGGGAGGATAAAATGAGTTTTTAAGGGCCTCATAACACAGAATTTTGTTCTAAATCAAGATGACCAATCTAGTCATCGCACAACTATAATTGAATTGGAGGCTCAGACACAACATGAAGTTGGTTATGATGAAGAAAATTCTGACGAAAAGGGTGACACAATGGTAGAGTACATCAGTGATCATGAGGAGAATGAGGGGAATGGAGGTAATACTAGTACTAAAGATGATGAAGTCGATAACATAGATGATGATGACGACATCAGTTTTATGATGTAACCTCATAATAGTAAGGTCAGTAAATTGTTGTTGGGTGTGCATTTTTTTAAATATATTATGTTGGCGATGGGGCGAATGGTAGGTTTTAAATAATTAGGTCATTTATAGATGTCATGAGGTAATATCCGCCTATGTAGGTCCCAATGTCCTCTTTTTATTCCACTTTAAACGTCTAAAGCAGATTCTCCTTTTGTTTTCTCTTAAATGTTAACTTTATTAGTGTCTATCACATGAACTCTGAATATATAATGAAAGAGTAAATAACCCATCCGCTTAATGCTTTAAGCGTTATGAACATCTGGTTGGCATATTGCTCTTCCTTTCCTTTATGTATCACCAGCTTGCTGAGCCCTTTCGTTTTATTTGAAAATTGTCTTGGTCCTCTTGGATGAGGGGGCTTCAAGAACTCATTCCTAGGAAAATTCTTCATCATAGATATGCCTTGCTAATAACGTCTAGGAGATTCTAGGATACTTGGCTTCCACATAGTCAAAAAAGACAACTGAAAATAACCAATTGTTTCATGTCCATTTTGTCCATAACAGTCACCCCCTATCCGTTCAATGGAACATACAAAATTGGCCTGTGGGACTGAATCTAATCTGGATCCCGTTACTTGAACTCCTTAAAAGTCTATTAGCCCACGTGGTCACGTTCCTGAATAGATTTACATTATTGGGACCTCAAATCATTCATCATGTTAAAGATTTATCCCTCGAGGATTGTGATACTATGAATGGATCACATCGTCATCTTGTTAAAGATTTATCCCTCGAGGATTGTGATACAATGAATGGATCACATCGGCATCATGTTAACTTGTTAGGAGATTTTTAGCTAGTTGAAATGATTTTGTTTGCAGAATAACAATGAGAGTGAGGGTCATTTTCCTTGGATCGGAGTTGAATAAAGCACAGGTCCTCAAACATTTATATATTTACTTCTTAAGGATATATTTGCTCACCATCATGCCTACCTGCTGAGTGCTGACAAGGAAATACTATTTTTTAATGAAGCTATAGTAATTCTGGGTATTTTTTAAAGGATGTCCTAGGCCTGAAAGTTTTTTTCCAGCTCCTTGTCAACTTAATTTATGCTGTAAATTTTAGTTAATCAGCATCTCTTTTCCCCGTATTCAGTCCATGCTATTGAGATGGATCATGATCACGCCCAAAGTATATCCTCTAAATAGGATTCTGCGGACGTTGCAAATAAAACCCAAGTATTAAGCTCAGGGTCGAATCCACAGAGAGTCAACCTAACAACTGCTATCTCTAAA
>MU784061.1:156233-166603 GCA_026770625.1 Nicotiana glauca | reverse complement strand
CATTGACTTGGTAAACGCTGGCTATTTTTCATTGACCAGTGTGAAAACTGGCTATACCATGATATTTTAACTGATATCTTTAGACATGGCAGAGGATTTCATGCATTAACCTCCCAATTTGGTCACTGCTGAGCTAGAAAATATTGTTTGTTTCAAAAGGAACTTTGTTCTGTTCTTCTGCATTCACCAAGTTTCTTTATATACTCTAAAGAGGAATCAAACTCGGACAAATGTGTCTATAAGTATCCAATCAACAGCAACTTAGCTACTATATAGTAAAATCTGAAACCTTTTTGAAGCCTCTTTACATCCAATTTCCATCCTGGCTGCTTCAAATTACTCCACTCCCAAGCACAACTTTGTTACCACAAAACATGGTATATTCTGCTATTCAATTGATGCCAAGTTCTGGATTTTACACTATATGCTATATGTATATATACCACTTACATGGATAAAAGATATCGTGTTAAAAAGGAGAGAAAGAAATAAGAGAAAACAAACCTATCCATTCTCAGTTCTAGTATCGCTAAAACATCTCAAACTCAATATCCTCTCCTATACTTTTGAACTCTTTTTGAGGCTTGGCACTCTCCTTGTTCTGTTGGTTTGTATCAGGGATTACATTTCCCAAGTCACAGAATCTAGGCAGTTCTGGTGGTGTTTCACATCGTATTAACGCCCAGTTAAGTCCCTCGAAGAAAGAATGCTGCTTTATCGCTGCTGCCCCTTTCTCAGCTCCCAACCTAGTCTCGGGTTCCTTCTGCAACAACCGTCTGATCAAATCTCTCGCACTAGAGCTAACCATAGGATATGCAGGGAACTTGAGACACTGAGAAACCACGTTGGCTAATGTATCCTCATTTCCTGGTCCTTTGAAAGGCGTCCTTCCATATAACAATTCATATAAAAAGATACCAAACATCCACCAATCTACTGCACTGCCATGACCTTCTCCTTTGATGATCTCTGGTGCCAGGTACTCATGGGTTCCTACGAACGAGTTGGAGCGGGCATCGGTTGGCTCCACTACCAGCTGTGGCAAAGGTGTGACTTGTGCAGCAATGTCCGCTTTTAGCTTACGTGTCTTACCTGCTGCAGACAAAAATCTAGGGGTGAAGCAGGATACTTGCCAGGATGGATGTAGGCAAAAGGGATCTATGCAGCTAGATTCCGAGCATGGACTAGACGTCTTTGGAGGCTTAATGACGGGAGATGATGATTTCACCAACATAGGATTAACAGCACACCTAAGAGACAAATCAAAGTCGGAGAGCATGATATGACCATCTTCTCGAACCAAGACATTCTCTGGTTTTAAGTCTCGGTAAATGACTCCAAGCATGTGAAGGTATTCCAAAGCAAGAAGAACTTCAGCGACATAAAATCTGTGTAAAGAACAGCAAATGTCAAGATCACATAGAAAACCACTTGAACTGCATCTAGCGAGATTTAAAATGACAAGATGCACTCCCATCATCAGATTACAAAAATACATTAGGAAGACTTGTCCAACGAAGTAACATATAAAGCACAAGATCTTCTCTCAAACACAAGTGTTTTGGAAATTCATTAAGTCAAATTTGAAAGAGTAGGCTCGACTTGTTAGGTGTCACCTGAGATACTAAACTTTAAGTAAATGAATGACTGGAAAGACAGGTTGCATATCCCAATTCATTCACCAGAAATTAACTCGATAAAGTCTCCATAAAAAGTGGGAATTCACTTTCGAATGCGAGGGTCGGAAAATGGAATGACCAAAGAGAAGAAATTAAAGGAAAATGGAAGAAAATTGGACATAATTTGACATAGACTAGACCCCCTGAGCTTTCCGAAAATTAAGAGGAACCCCCTCAGCTTAAAAGAGCAAGAGACTTCCCTATAAGTTCGATTAACCTCCCCTGATTAAGTCAAATTTTGTATTAAGGTCCCAAAGTAATGGAGAGACAAACCTTTATCTCAACTTTGACAAGCCAGTTTCCTGACAAAAACATTTTTTGGCTAAAGGTATTCAAGTCATTTTAAAGGTTCTCACTGATGGGCGTCAGTATTATGTGTATATTGAAAACAAAGACTGATGTTATCAGAAAATTTGGAAGCAGTATTACCTTTTTTTCCTGTTTCACATGGGACATACAAGGAAATTGGAAGGGAAGGATATTTGTTTAAATCTCATAAGCTTGATCCGCTTGAAAGTCAAATCAATGAGAGAAGTTTTCTAATTTTTCCTGTTCTCTTGTACTGATTACTGAACCTTGGTTCTAATGTCATTTAACCTCCATACTTGCACAAGTTGAGTTCTATTCTTGTTGAATAATTCGAGTTATAGCATAAAGCATGCTATTATCCGTCAGCAAATAATAAATAAAAGTCATTTAGTGCGACACAAAAGAGATTCTAGTAGACCCTCCAAGATAAAGATTCTCTAAAGTCTTTAACATAAGGGCCCTAAGACATGCATAACTTCATCAACGAGATAGCAATCATGAAATAAGAGAGTGACCACAAAATGTATATGCCCAACTATATTACCTATTATTAGGAAGAAATAGTTTCAGGGTAGAAGTTAACTAAATTAAAAGTAACCTGGCTGCTTGTTCAGAGAAATTCTTGTTGGGTTGCTTTTGTCGGAGCACATGGAGATCACCTCCTGGACAATATTCCATCACTAAACATGAATATTTGTCATTGGTAATATGGGCATAGAGCGTAGGAAGAAATGGATGATCCAGTATTTGCAGTATTTCTTTTTCGGTCTGCGCTCTTGTCATCTTCCTCCGGCTGGTCAGAAAGTCATTGTCCATAACTTTCACAGCAAACAAACAGTTTGTGCCCATTAGTTCAGATAGATAAACAGTCCCAATGTCCCCTCCGCCAAGTTTTTTAAGCAACTTAAATTGCCTTAAACTAATGTTTCCATGCTGCTTCTGAACACAACGAATGGCTTCCCATCTCAAATCCTTGGACATATGAGGCCGATAGCCACTGCGGTTAGACCCACTACGATAGCTTTCATCGCTAACGCTCGTGGTGCTGCTATAATCCCCGATGCTACTCTTTGAACTTTGAGATATCTCCCCCTTTTCTCTTGACAATGATCTTTCATCACCTTTTGTAACTATACTTCTTGTTCTGTTACAACTGCTTGAGCTGAGACCAGGTTTAGTAACACTTGCATCCAGCATAGATGAACTAACTTCTATGCTATTTGCACAACATGATTCTGAAGATTCCTTATTCTCTTCTTTCTGATTATACCTCAGTACATGTTCAGGTGTCTGACAAGCAATCTCACTTGTACTACAACTCAAATCATTGTCACCATTAGATTGCTTGGAACTGCTGGTGAGAACAGAAGCGACTTTCTTCTTAACAAAGGTTTTACTTCTGGAAGCTGGTCTCATCAGATTTGGACTGCTAGAAGTAGGTCTGATGACTTTATTTCCAGTACTAAAAATAGATGAGCAAGAAACAAGATCAAATTCTCGTGTCTGCTCCTTGTCTGCTGGGATTACAGTTGTCGGAGCTTCATCTGAGGCGGGCATCATTTGGGCTTCAACTTTCTTAGCAGAAGTGGCAGTTGAAGAATGATGTAGTTCCAAAACATCTTTCTGCTCAGACGCTTCTTTCAAGTAACCCGAACCAATATTGGTTGAGTGTCGAAAAGCCTCATCTCCGCCTGAAATTTTACTTATGTCTGCACTGTTTTTCATTGCATCTTTAGAAAGATGGCAAGAATAGGCAGCATAAGTAGATTTTTCTTTAATGGGCACATGTTCATAATCAGTAATTTTATCCGAAGGATTTGACATACTCATATCTGGGATGAGGGATATCTCCACTAAATTCCCTATACCTTCGTTGACAGTATGTTCAGGGTCATTAGCCTGAACAGTGATGGGCCTATAAAGTCTTTTGGCAGCCCCTGTCTCTGAGACACCCGACAGCCTGGATGCTTTTGACGACCGCTTCTTCACAGCAGCAAGCTCTGATGCCTGCGAGATGCATAATCCTCTGAAGGCTTGCTTCAAACTTGCAGGCTCAGAATTATCAAAACCTGATGCTCGAGCGGGGCTACATCTCATTGGTCTCTTCATTGCACTTCTATTCAATGCATCTTTGACACCTCTATGGGAAGTCCTAGTTTCTATAGCTTCAAACAGTTTGTTAATATCATCCTTCATACAATACTGTTTACCAGTGTTCAGGATATCATCATCCATTTTAGATTCAGGATTTAAGTCCTCTATTGACTCCGTAATTTCACAAGTAGCAGGCAAACCGCCCATTGCTTCTAGAAGCATATCTAAAAGCAAGTTTGATGTGGCCAATAAAGTCTATCTAACCCATCTCAGCAAAGCAGTATGAAGAGAAAGAAGCACACTATTGCAGCAGTTCATTAGAAGACCTCCAAAATGGCTGTTGATCATATTCAATTCCAATATGAAAAAGTTTGGCAACTACCTCTTCACTGCATTCAGTATGCAGAAACCATTATCTGCTACAGATGAAATAGTTCAGCAACTTAATTATGAACATTCAATTCACAAGAAAAATTGAGCCATTTAAAGCCAATAAAACAATTTATAGCACCCACAAGTTATGTCTTTTCCAGCACTTCTGTTTTAATTACTGCAGTTGGGAATTGAAGATAAAGGACTATGCAGTTTTCCATATTATGAACCTATTGACTAAATTCATGCCATGGTACACCTATTTATCACATCTACAGCCAGTTGTTCATATGTAGACAATGTTGAAAAACAAATCTGCGTAGACTTTACTACTCTAGACAACCACCATGAAGACGAGTTTAAGAAGGATAAATTTCCAACATATCGTTAATTTTCTTGCACATCAATTAATGCTTAAAGCTGTGAACTCATATGACCTCTTCACTTTTCTATTTCATTAGTTTTTCTATATGTATTGCTCCAGCAATTTTGTTTCCCCACAACAGTTTCAAGAAAAGTTTCAACTGATAAATCCACCAAAATTATGATACACAGAACTTATAAGCTAATATAAGGAAAAATGACATACAAGAAAGAAGTAGTTAATATTAGAAGAGGGCAACCCAGAAAAATTCAAATAGATTCAAACAACAATAAACGTTCCAGCTTATGAAAAGACAAAATCAACAAACTGTACTGTTCCAAGAAAAGCCCAAAAGGGAAAAAAATATCAGCAAATATGATGTCATATAAGAAACAAAACCCAGAAAGGAGGACCAGCTTTAAGGCCACTGAGAACATTCAAAAAGAAGAAAGACAATACTACATAAAGTTTCTACCTTTAAACAAAATATGCTCAAACATAAAATAAAAAGGTACACATGTACGGACAAGAAAAGAGATGAAGCAGCAACCTGAAACGAGATCAGCAGCAAAAAATAGAAGCTAAATTTTTATTGAACAAAGAAGAAGAAGAAGAAGGGTGTTATTTCAGTGGCAAGAATTGAGAAAGTTGAAAACTTTAACCCCCATAAGTAATAACTACTTTATTAAGAGAGAGAGAGAGAGAGAGAGAGAAAAGGGGGAATGGGTGAAATTGAATGAGGGAAGTGGAAGGGGGGAAAATCACGAGAAGTCACGCACTGTTCTTTTCCTCTGTACTCTCTCTCTATAAATTTCCTGTGTTTGAGGAACTCCAAATTGGCGGAAAAAAAGGATGTCGAGACGAAGACGACTACTAGAGAAATGGATTTAAGCTCCGGCAATAAAGTTTGAGATTTTTTTTTTTTCAAAAAATATCTTTTTGTTTATAAACTATACTTCTTTGATTCGGCACGGAATTTAAAAAAAAAAAACTTTTAAAACTTGTGTTCTTAAAAGCATAAATGATAAAAAAGTTTGTGGGGCCATGACATTAGTGTTGCTATAAAAACTTCTCGTTAAGAATAAATGAGTAAAATGAAAAAGTTTAAAGTTGAATTATTTTCAAATTTAGAAATGTGTTATTTGTTTTGGGACAAATTAAAAAGGAAAGTATCTCATTTAATATAAAATGGAGGGAGTAATTATTTTTTGGTAGATTTTAAAAATAAAATCTTCCAATCCCAAAAATGTCTTTACAATACTACTCATAGAACTTCAATTTTTTTTAAAGTAAAATATATATCCAACACAATTTCAATTTTCAACTAATAATAAACATTGGCTCTATTTTATTTTTTAATTTACTAATTTACTTATTAATTACTCCTATCTTGTAAATGATAATAGTATGAAAAAAATTCCTTGCCAATGTATAAAATTAAGGCAAAATACATTACCACCCCCTTAAACTTGTTACGGATTATTAGTTACAATCTTAAACTATTCGTGGTCTTAATTACCCCCCTCAACTAGGCCTTTTGAGAGTACCCTGGACATTGATGTGGCAAATTGTGTGGGTGAACTCGCTTGTCACGTGAATTTTTCTGTATATGTGGTATTTTTTTGAAATATAAAATATATTTTTACTTTCTTAACTGTGTTACTCTTTTAGATAAATTTTTTCGAATATAATTTATAATAAAACTTGGATAGAACTATATTATCTAGGCTATTTTTTTTATTTGGCTGAAAATTATAAAGTTTTAACTTTTTCTCAATTTGACCTGAAAATAAAGA
Organism: Nicotiana glauca; assembly: GCA_026770625.1. NCBI lineage: Eukaryota > Viridiplantae > Streptophyta > Magnoliopsida > Solanales > Solanaceae > Nicotiana > Nicotiana glauca. Next base: position 159,989 of record MU784061.1, on the reverse strand, counting down.
TTTATACAATTGAAATAAATAGTCAAGGCATCTAAAAAGTTATAAAAATATATATTTTAAAATTAATTATTTTGGCTATAATTTTTTATATAGCTCTAAATATGGTGTTCTAAAAATTTATATTTTTTTAATACAGATTTTACATGAAAAAATAAAAATAAACAGTTAAAATAAATAATTATTGCATCAAAAGAAGAAATAAAAAGAGTGTACAATTGCGAAAAATAACTTACTCTATGGATGCATTTTTAGAGCAATAAAAAAAGGAAGTAATATAGTTCTATCCAATTTTTATTATAAATTATATTCGAAAAAAATTATCTAAAAAAGTAACATACTTAAATAGTTAAAAATATATTTTATTTTCAAAAAAATACCACATAAACAAGGAAAAATCCACGTGGTAGGTGAGTGCACCCACATAATTTGCCACATCAGCATCCAGGGGGTAATGGCTCTCAAAATACCTAGTTGAGGGGGTAATTAAGACATCGAATAGTTTAAGGCTATAACTAATAATCCATGATAAGTTTAGAGGGGTGATAAGGTATTTTTCCATAAAATTAAATTTGGAATGCGAATCGTACTTATGGATTCTCATTCGTTGAGAAATTATATGTATAAATAGGGTTAAAACTAACTTTTTATTATGAACAATAAAAGAAGAAGAAGATGCTATAAATAATATTTTATTTATGGTGAATGTCTATATTTTAGAGAGATCTTAAGGTTTATTACTTGGTGGATAAGTCACTTTAAATAGAGGGGTTGTATTCCATTGTAATTCATCCCAAATCAATATGAATTATCTCTCCCTACTTTTCTCTACAATGCTCTTCTTCTTATTTTATTGTTTCATAACACGTTATAAGCACGAGACTCTAACTAAGTGAGTAGAAGCTTTGGGATTGAGCATAATGATTATCAATTGTTCCATGAACTTCCTACATGATTAAATTCTGGATTTAAGGTATGTATTTTAGCTTAGCGTATTTTTCTCTTTTATTCTATAATTTAATTTTAAATACAAGTAAAGACAATAAATTTTAATTATAACTCTAATGGAGTTAGTAAGAAATTATAGCCACCCAAAGTGATAAAATATTTATGTCTTACCATGATTGTGGGCAAAGAATTAAAAATTCTTCCGATTGAATTTGTTTCATTCTCATTCCGTTAAGAGAATGTGATATAAATATGTGATAAATCTGAAAGAAGACAAAATTATTACCGTGAAAGTATCAATGGATGTGGACGTGGCAATAGACGAATTATAATCGTCATCAATGTGGTAATGAGAATAATAAGGACTCTAAAAAATAATTCATTACTCTGTGAAAGTAATATTTGTCATCAATTTGACATGAGATTTTGTAAAGCACATATAGATGATTATGGCCCATTCATGATGTGAATGTGACAACATGTGATTTATGAATGCATATTCATTCTTGAAAAAATATGAATGTGCTAGTCGCAGTGAATATACCACACTCACCTCTAGAAGGAGGTTTGAGAGGAAATAAGAAAATAATGTCATTATTATGACATAAATGGTCATTGGTCACGTACTTATTGTACGCCAAAATATTTTGGCATTGTGATTATTAAAAGACTACGGTAATACAAGAAACAAATCTTGCATATAATTTTGACCACAACCATAATGATATAACTTTCTCTTTGAAAGAGAAATTCACCATATGGATGTTGATGAATATGTGGTACTATAAAATTAATTGAGAACTCTGCAAAAGCCAATTATACTATTTTGGAGAAGCACAATTGATTACTAATAAGGTAGTGTATTGTAAGAAGTCTGAAAGAAACTTATTCAGTTTCTAAAGTATCTGCGAAAGAGTTTGGTTATACTGAGGATATAAATAAAGTAAAGATTTAATATCTTCTAATACTGCACTTTGTAGTTGGGTGATATTTATGTGAAAAATTACCCCGTTTTGTTCTCCAGTTTGTACTACACAAATAAAAGAATACCACAATAAAGTGGATGTTTATTGATATAAAAACCCATATCATAATAAACTTGGAGTTTATTGATAGTTTCATATGTCATGGTGTAAATCTTAACTTTATCAATATTTATAATTTATTCAGTTGGCATAATTGGTTTAGCCATGTTAATTTAAGTATGATGTGCAAAAATAAAAGAGAATTCACATGGGTAAATATTAAAAAACTAGAAAGTTCTTTATGAATTCTCTTATGTTGTTTGTTCTCATTAGTTAATAGACCAACTAAAATTGGGATTGAATCCCATGAATGTTGGAAATATCAAAAGTGAATATGAGCTCATTCACCTGCCATGTATACCACATAAGACACATCTATGAGATGTTTACATGTGCGATTATTATTAACCCGCAATATGGTATTTGCGAGATAACTTGCTCAATAATTTGATTTAGAGCATAATTTCCAGATTTTTTATTCAAGATAGTTCATCTTGATAAGTTGGATTACATCACAATTGGTTTAGCAAAATGATTTATTGAGTACAGCTAAACAATTGCATATGAGAACAAAGTTATGTATATCAGTTTGATATACGTTATATATGAAAGTATATTACATTCTCCCCTCACAAGTGGTTTGAGGTCAGAAACCAAATAATTTCATCTTATTATTGATATGCAACTTATATTTTGATTAACACCATAACACACAATGGCGAGTTTCCAAAATTGAGGAAGAAAGTTAGTTTTTCTAACATAAGGAGGAGACATGATAAATAGTTGAGAAAATGTTACGTGGAATGAATTATCATTTCTACATATAGATCCTTGAATAAGACAATATGAACCTGAAGTTCATAAAAAAGATTATTCCTCTGCAATACATTGCAAAGCATGCCAGACGCATTTACTGACCCAAAGAAAGTAACTATATTCTCATTGCAAATATTTCTATTAAGTCCTAAAAGGACAAAGTCTATGGTACGCTTAAAGCGTATAGACAAATCGGTTTCAAATAAAACTTCTTGATAAAGAAGATGAGAAAATGATCATAATAAGGAGGCAAGTGATCTAGAAGATCACACGACATAACACTTCATAAAATCTCAGGAGAGATTCAGGTACTTGAAAATATGAATGAAGAGATCTCCATGTTATGTCTTTATGAAAAAGTATTGAAACTGATATAAAATGTTTGTCGACGACATCTATAATAGCGCTAAATATATATGAGGATCTTAAGTCTGGAGAAACAATTTCGAATAGAATTGGTTTCATATGAAAGACATGTAGTTTTGAACGTGTAGTTCAAACACTTGAAAGTATAAAGTCAATGATATGTGCAATCAGTTTTCGATATCTTATTTGTCTAGCATGACATAAAAATTTGATATGCATCTAATTAAAGTTTATTATATGACTTATATGACAATCCTTGAAGGATTTAAATTGCTTAAAGCATATACAATTCTTGATCTTGAAGTACCACATCCTCAGTGCAATTTGTGCACAAATGTATCCTGCTATAATTATACGCATGATAATATGATGCATGAGTTTTTGGCCCTATGTGATGATATTGAAATGACGATTCCAACAAGATCATATGAAGACAATACATCTCTATTCAAGAATGATGATTTCAAGGTGAAACAAATTCATTCAAGTTAATATGGATGATTTATTTATCAAGTCTCTACCAACGATCTTTTGAAGATGGTGCACAAGATTGGAATGCGAAGGCTCAAAGATGTGAATTGATGCTCTCATTAGGGGTTGGGGG
>MU784061.1:128880-150388 GCA_026770625.1 Nicotiana glauca | reverse complement strand
GGGGGGGGGGGGGGGGAGGGGGAAGGGAGGAGGATAATATGTGTGGTACTCTTTTTTTATTACAAGATTTTTTCCCACTAGGTTTCCTTGCAAAGTTTTTAACGATGATGCAACCAAAAAACGTATTGTTAGATATGTATACTCTTTTTCCTTCTCTTTAATTTTTTTTCACTGGATTTTATTTTAGTTAAGGTTTTAACGAGGCACATTAACTGTTGAATAGACATTCAAGAGGGAGCGTTACATTTTATTTATGGTGAATGTCTATATTTTAGAGAGATCATAGGGTTTATTACTTGGTGGCTAAGTCACTTTAATTTTCCCTATAAATAAAAGAGTTCTATTCCATTGTAATTCCTAAATCAATAAGAATTCTATCTCCTTACTTTTCTCTACAATACTCTTTTTCTTATTTTATTGTGTCATAACACCTTTTCATATATTATACATTGTGAAAGCGCCTTGACAGGTGATAAATGTTGTATTCTAGCATTTCTTAAATCATCTTGCTAGAATTTCTCGGTCCGCATTGGCTTCGTTGTTATAAATTGATGACTAATGTCAACATAATTTGGTTATGATAAATTTTGTGAATATTATTATACTTAAGTAAAGTGTAATAGGTGGAAACAATTCATATGACTGAGTCCATTAATTAATTAAAAAAAAATTAGTATTTAGATGGATAGTTGGAAATTTCGAATTGTGAGTTAAGTTCTTTACCCTGAACAGTTACTTTGGAGCGTTATGGGCATTCCTAAAGGTAAACCAAATTCAAATTAAAGAAGACGTTGTACAAGTTTAACAAAAAATATGCCTAATCAAGTCAAGTTGGTCAGAAAAAGTTGTTACAAATTGTTTACCAGCATTTAGAAGAAAATCATGTATTAACTAACACACACATATATATTAATATAATAAGGTGTTAAATGAATAAAAAGAATATTAGTGTAATTTAATAAAGTACGTGGGAAGCAAGGAAGGGGGTGGGGAGTGTTTGAACCAAGGGACATAAGGAGGTTGATGGAATAATGTGTTTTTTACTGTTTATTCATCTTTTTACTCTTTTACATTTGCTTTTTATTCAAATTGTGACCTTTTTGGTTTCTATTTTTGTTAGGGAGAAAAAGTTGAGCTGGAACTTGATCATTTCTTCTCCATTTCAACTCCAAAGTTGGAAAGAGATTGCTTCTACTTTTGGACATTGCCAAAACATATAAGGATTCAAACATTTAGGGAATAATAGAACCATTTCACTCAAAGAGAAAGTCTATAGGTGTACGTAGGTTATTTGGAAGCAGACTTCTGTACATCACGGGACCAAAACCTAAAATCATACTCTGTGATTGTTATTTGTTCTCTGAAATTGGATGAATTAGGAAGCGACACGTGTCAAGGGTGATTAGTCGGCGGTGATACAACCATGTTCATTGTGGCTAGATAAGATGTTCACATCGAATACAAATCTGTGGTCAGATAAAAGCAATTCAAGATATGATCGTTACAAAAACGTTACAAAAGACCCCAAGATTCCTCCACTCTTTATTAGCGTCTATTAGGCTTTATTTACATTTTGTTATGCATTATCACCTTTTTATTATCTTTTATTGTAGTATTAATATTAATAATTAACGGAGCAGAATTGGTAGACCATACACCTTATAGCTCTACTATAAATAGAGGCTTTCATTCTATTGTAAGAAATCAAGAAATACTAACAGCAAAAGATTAATACTCTTTCTCTCGTTTTATTAAGTTTAATTTTATACAAGTGTGTTTAAGATTTTTCAATTATGACAGTGGGAACAATATGAAGGTTAGGCTTGTTTCTTCGTTAATTATATTTAGTTACTCTATTTGCACTTCGTTTTCTTACTTTATCGGATTAATTTAATCCACGTATCTATAAATTACGTTTTAAATTTAACAATATCGTTTTTCTGGTAAATAATAATACTCAATTAATGTAAACCTATTTCTTTTTCAGTCCGTGCCAAAAAGAGTAACTCTTTTTTCTATTTAAAAATAATTTATCTTTATGCAATGATTAATAACCACACAAAAGATATGTGTTTTATTTTATACCAGAAGTTCAAAAGTCTTCTTTCTTTTTTTAAACTAATTAAGTGCCCAATTAAATGAGTTCACATGAATTAAAACGGAGGGAGCATATAAGTTCGATAACCATATACCAAATGTTTTTCTATGCCTTTGGTATCCAATAATCATTGTTCGAATAATTAGAATTTATGCTAGATAGAGGGCACGCTATGGAAAGAAAAACGCTCTTTATTCTCAAGGATCGAATCAAAGTTTTTCGCACTACACCCTTGTTGTACAACTAAAAATTGATCCATGTAATGGTGTAGTTATGAGCAAATGTCATATGGATTTGCACCTCATATATGTTATGATTTAGATGCATAATCATTCGTATAACACGCCCATATGAAATTTATTATACCATTCACTATATGCCATTATTGTTTTACAAAAAAAAGTATTAAATCTTTTTGTAAACTACAATAATTAATAAGAAAATAGAGGATAAATATTCTAGCCAAGAATAATTAACTCTAGATCAAAGAATATTGAGTAAAAAAATAGGATATAATTAAGCTCATAAACTTTTAAAGATTATAAAAAGTATCGAATGTAAATGACGGGCTTACATTCTTGATGTACTGCTCCATAATGTAAGAATAAAGAAGAAAAGGAAGGAATGTCGCGCCATTGCTACGAGATCTATCTTTATTGATTCAATAATGATGATTACAAAGATCAGCATTCAAGATCTAAACCTTCTCTTGTTTTTTTCTCAGAAGCCTTCTCCCAATCTTCTGTGTTTTTAGACGAAACATCCTCCATCCCCAATTCCTCTTACCTAGTATATATATAATATGTATTCCCCTTTATCCAACGGTCCTTAGCCAGAATATCCTAATATGTCGATTGTACTTTAGGTCATCCCCCTGAATGCCTCGACATGTGCTTTGCCATATAAGCTTTCTGATGGTTCGATCTTGGCCGTGGCCGAGATGCTTGTCTTTATATATGGTACCTTATGGATACCACCACGACTTAGTCGACCTCTCGCCAATATTCCTTTTTGCGCCGATCCTCATATGGTCAGATTTCGACCCATACAATTATAACTCGGAAAAGGGCCTGATACATCCCTCTACTTTGTTGTATTGTTCAATCCTGTCCCTGTTATACTTTCCGTCCAAATTTACCCCTGCCGTCCATCAAAATTTTATATTTGTCCCTATTTTAACGGCCGGGACACGTGGTACATTCTGAATACGGAAAAGGGCCTGATATATCCCTATACTTTATTTTATTGTTCAATCATATCCCTCGTTATACTTTCCGTCCAAGTTTACACATTCCCTCCATCAAAGTTCTATATTTGCCCCTATTTTAACGGCCGGGACACGTGGCATATTTGAAGAGAAAGAACCAGTACAAAAATAAAAAAACTCCAAACCGCCCTAGAACCCATAACCCGCATGCTCGTTTTTCCTCTCTTAATTTTTTTCCAAACTTCTTTTAAATAAATTTTTTTAATCCGTGTAAGAGATTATCTTAGTCTGACAAAGAGATGAGGTTCAAAGACAAAATTTTCGGCGCCGGCGTGACTTCGTGAATGGTCTTGAGTACTTGGGCATGTATGAAATCTTACTATATTTATTTTAATCGCAGAAATTGGTGAGTTTGGAAAAAAATTAAGAGAGGAAAAACGAGCATGCGGGTCATGTGTTCTAGGGCGGTTTGGAGTTTTATTTTTATTTTTGTACTGGTTCTTTCTCCTCAAATATGCCACGTGTTCCGACGGTTAAAATAGGGGCAAACATAGAACTTTGATGGAGGGCATGGGTAAACTTGGACGGAAAGTATAACGAGGGATATGATTGAACAATAAAATAAAGTATAGGGATATATCAGGCTTTTTTACGTATTTAGAATGTGCCACGTGTCCCGGCCGTTAAAATAGGGCAAATATAGAACTTTGATGGACGACAGAGGTAAATTTGGACGAAAAGTATAACGGGAACAGAATTAAACAATAAAACAAAGTAGAAGGATATAACAGACACTTTTCCGATTATAACTATGTTTGAGTAAACACCACATCTACTCTTAACATTAGCTATCGAGATTTATGTACTTCCTAATTTAATCATTGGAACTTCCTATAATATGACACTATGACAGGACTAGAACCCAATTCATAATCCAAGCAGTAAGCAACATATGATTTTGACTTCTTCAAAAAATCATCACGTAAAACATGATTAATTGTGGAATTGTCTTTCGGCAAACCATTATCGAAAGCTTGCAGCTTGATCTTGATCCTGATGGTAAAGGCTTGAAATGCTTTTATTGTGCCATCGATCGGACATAGGTCTTTAAACTTTAATTTGATATATATAAGAAATTAAAGTTCAAATCCAAGACCAGAAAGAGGCAGAGCAGTAGATTCTTTCGCCTTAATTAAGAGCAAAAACCACCTCGTGTTTAGCAATTAGCGGAGCGTTATTGTCACCAATATACGGCAAAATCATATTATATCCCCCTCTCTCTCTATATATATAAAAGAGGGAATAAAAAAGGTGACTTGACACCTCTCTTTGGCCAATGATCCTATTTATTTTTTCTCTCTTTTTTTTTTGTTGACAAAATTACATAATAATGCACTCCATAAGTTCACCTTGCATTATTTTAGCCCACTAACAAGTTTGCAAAATGTGTAGCCAAATATTCTGAATTTTTTTCTACTTTTTTTATTCTCTATATCTTCAAGCGTGAAATATTTTCATTCTCCTTTTTCCTCAAGTTTCTACATACCTATCACAACTACGAAAATTCACAAACAGACGCGAGAAATCTAAAATTTCATCTTCTTTAATGCTAATCTTATTAGTTTTTAATATGATTTTATGAGAAATTTGGAGTGGGAATTGGTTGAACTTATTAAAATTAGTCTTAGTAGACTGTATACAAAGTTTAAAGTCATTTAGTGGAGATTTGGAATAGTCTTAATAAAAAATTGCTAGTGAAAATCGTACAAAAGATTCGTCAGAAATACTTATACTCTTTTATACAATGTTATACACTTTTATACAAAGAGGTATATTATTTATATAGTTGTATAAAAATATATATATATATATATAAGCACAGTAGTGAAAATATTAGTGATACACCATGTATATAGGTGTAGCAGTTGAAGAAGAGGAAGAGGAAGAGGAAGAAGAAGAGGAAGAAGAGGAGGAGGAGGAGGAGGAGGAGGAGGAGGAGGAGGAATAAGAAATGTGAGAAATCCACCAAATATCTGTAAATAATATATTAATATTATATAAAATAATGTATAAGAGGTATTTATACACTATTATATATTACTTATACAATATTATACATTATTACACACTATTATACAAATGAATCCTATTAATAGAGCTTCACTAGTTCTTCTTCTTCTTGGGGCATCTTCTGAAATTCAACTCAAATCAACCTCAAATCTACTCCAAGTCACTTCAAATTTGAGTTTTGAACTCTCCTTGACAATCTCAATCAATTGGGCCAACACCCAATCCAAACAACTAACAAAATCAAAAAAATTCAATTTCTGACATTGAAGCTTCAAATGACCTTTAATGGTGACTCCAAAAAATAATAATTCTCTTAAGTGATATTTTTTCTTCTCATCTTAATAGTGATTATCAACTTTGAATTTGGAAGGAGAATTGAAGAGTGTATATAATGGTAGAGAAATTTTGGGGTGCAAAGTCGTGAAAGAGGAAGAAGAAGAATGAAGAAAAGAAAAAAATAGGGTGGGCTAACTGGTGAAAATATTTTTTAGATTATATACAACTTGGGCTATATCAGGTAAGAGATTCAAATGTGAGCCATTTTTTGATGGGCTGNCTTATTTTTTTTGCCTTTTCCCTTTCATTCTTTTCATTTAAATTGTTTAGTAATTGAAATTGACCATTCTCTATCCTAATTATTACATCTCATTGTATTTATTTCAGTTACAAAAGAAAAAATTAACAACTTAGTTTATTGGGTTTCTCTCTCATTTTAGTACATTAATCTATTATTAATAAATTAACCAAATATGTTATTTGATTTCTAGAAGTCATGTTCTTTAAAAAATTGTGCAACGGTTGCAACAATCAATGCTCATAACTGATGCAATTTTAACCGACACCAGTTTATAATAGGTCATAATACTTATCTATATAATTGTGGTAATTAAAGTAGTAAATCAACACACCACTCTTCCTCTTCATAACTGATCTTTCACCCATTTCCTCTTCATAAAGCTTACTGCAAAGAATATATAATATTCGACAAAGAAAAAAAAATTATTTGAACAGTCTACAGGTTTGTTTCTTTTGTAGTACAAATTCACTGTTTTCTATAATTCTTCTTATGTAAGTGTTGAATTTGTGTTTTATTTTCTTCTTATAATTGACTCATTATTTGTAGGACGGAATGATATTCTTTCTGTTGAGTGAGTGACAGCTGTATACAACTAATTATGTAATGAGTTAGTTAATAGTTAGTGTGAGAAATAGTATAAATGTACAGTAACTTTCATTTTATCAGTTAAGTGTGAATAGTAAGAATAACCGCTCTTTCTCTTCACTCTGTTATCTTCTTCTCTAACCTTCACTGCCATTGTTATTGAGCTAAACCTCGAGTTCATCATGGTATTAGAGCAAGAGTCAACGATATAGAGCTCAAGTATTTTTTACTTCTGATTCATCTCTCCTAGATGTTTCTATTAGTTACTCATTTGAAACTGGGCAATTGCTTCGATTCCCAAATATTAGGGTTAGATCGATTTTGAGCAATTGACATTTGTGAGATCTAGTGTTTGCTCTGATAACAATGGCAATTACTGGAGAAGACAATGCATCGACTCATGAAGAGGTAGCGACTGGACCAGCGCTTGTACCAGTGATTGATCAACATCATCCTTTGTTCTTACAACCAAGTGATACTCCAGGTAGTTCTCTCATCTCTGTCAAGCTTACAGGACCTGAGAATTACACTCTGTGGAGCAGTACTATGCGTGTTAGCTTACTAGGTAAAAGTAAGCTAGGGTTTGTAGATGGAAGATATCCTAAGGAAAAATTCCCTTCAGCTCTTCATGAACTTTGGGAAAAATGCAATGCTATAGTATTATCGTGGATTATGAATTCTGTGAGTGCTGAGTTGCTAAGTGGTATGGTTTATGCCTCAAGTGCACACAAAGTGTGGATGGATCTCAAAGAAACATTTGATAAAGTCAATGGTTCTAGAGTGCTATATCTACACAAACAGATTGCTACTCTAACTCAAGGTCTATCTACTGTGTCTGCTTATTTTTCGAAATTGAAAGAGTTGTGGGCAGAGTTTGATGCTCTTATGCCTTGTCCTGGATGTGGTTGTGAAGAATCAAAGAATTATGTTAAACATTTTGAGTACCAGAGGCTATTACAGTTTCTTATGGGGTTAAATGAAACTTACTCTCAGTCAAGTAATCAGATTCTAAATATGTCTCCAATACCATCCATAAACAAGGCTTATTCAATGATCATCTCTGAAGAAAGCAGAAGGCCATTATCTCAGTCCTCTCAGGTGTCAGAAGTTAATGAAGGTACTGCCTTGTTCAGCAACAAATGAGTACCAACTGGAGCTTCAATGCAGCTGAATGCAAAAGGAAACTTGGGGCAGAGTTATAGCTATGCAGGAAGTGACATGATAGCCTTGTTCAGCAATAAAGGAAATGCAGGAGCTAGTTATGGTCAATCTGGAGGAGGAAGTCACTCTAATACTAGTTATAGATCTAAGAGAAATAATCTACATTGTGATTACTGCAATTTTAAAGGTCACACTAGGAAAAACTGTTACAAACTAAATGGATATCCACAGGATTTTAAGTCTAAAAAGAAGGGTGGATTTGGGAACTCAGTCAACTATGTGTCTGATAACTTTATCAGACCTGCACAAGCAAGTTCCACAGCTAACTTTGCAGGAACTTCACAGGTGCAAGCTCAGAATCTCCAATCTGGAATTCCTCAATTCACTCAAGACCAATACAATCAAATTCTTCAACTTCTAGGGAAGCAACTTGAGTATAGTGGAGCTGCTATGACAGCAGGTATACCATTTTGTGGTGACATTACTAAAATTTTGACAAAATGGATTGTAAACTCAGGGGCTTCTAGCCATATGGTGAATGATTCTAACCTGTTGATTAATGCAAAGTCTGTTGAAGGCAAAGGAGAAAAGGTTCACCTACCTACTGGTAGTGTCATCCATGTTAGTCACATAAGATCTGTTTCTTTCTTGAAGGATCTAGTAGTGTCTAATGTGATGTACATTTCTGACTTCAAATATAACCTTCTATCTGTGTCCAAGCTCACAAAGGAAATGAAATGGATTATTATGTTCTTCCCTGATTTCTTCATTTTCCAGGAGCTCTTCAGCGGACAGGTGAGGGGGATTGGTAGAGAGGAAGATGGACTATATGAGTTCAACTCTACTCCAAAGAAGTCAGTGGCAGTGGCAGTACAAAGTCAAGATAAGAGTTCAAAACAAATAAACTCTGTAAATGCAGTAAAAGGTTCCAATAAGGCAGTGGGTATAGCTGTGTGGCATAAAAGATTGGGTCATGCACCCTTAGATACTTTGCAAAAACTAAAAGGATCTTGTGATTTTCAGTCTATTGAATGTAATATAAGGTCAAACACTGTACAGTATGTCCTCTAGCTAAACAAACAAGACTGTCTTTTCCTGTGAGTTCTACATCTACAGTGTCATGTTTTCACACAATTCATGCAGATGTTTGGGGACCTTATAGAGTTCCTACATATGATGGAAAAAGGTATTTTCTGACTTTGGTAGATGATTACTCCAGATATACATGGATTTTTCTATTGCCTACAAAAGCTGAAGTTGTTGTTGCTCTGAGATCTTTCTTTGCTATGATTAAAAATGTGTATTCTACATCTGTGAAGCTGTTTAGATCTGATAATGACTGTGAGTTCTTTAATAGTCACATGTCAGAGTTACTACAGTCTCAGGGCATCATACACCAAAGATCTTGTATCTATACTCCTCAGCAAAATGGAGTTGCTGAAAGAAGACACACGTACATACTAGAAGTTGCTAGATCACTCAGATTTCAAGCCTCAGTACCTTTGAGATTCTGGGGAGAGTGTGTAAGCACTGCAGTCTACATTATCAATAGACTGCCCTCCACTATTCTTGCCAACAAATCTCATTTTGAGATGTTGGTTGGGCATGTACCCTCTTTACAACATATGAAAGTGTTTGGATGTTTAGGTTATGTCACCACAGTTAAACGACCTGACAAATTTGCTCCTAGAGCCTATCCTGCAGTGTTTCTTGGCTACTCTGTTACACAGAAGGGCTATAGAATGTTTGGTCTTCACTCAAAGGAGTTCCATGTAAGTAGAGATATGGTGTTTATGGAGGATATTTTTCCTTTTCAGTCTTTGACCTCCTCTTCCTCTTCCTTATTTCCTGTTTTAGATGTATCCACTATTCCTTCATGCAGTCCTACAGATATCTCATCTCAACCTATGTCCTCTATTATTTCTCCTCCTATATCTCCCTATTCTATAGTTCCTTCTATATCTGTCTCTTCTGATACTTCTTTTCCTATATATTCTGATGCTACTGATGACTCTCCAGTCCATGATCTTTCTGCTCCTTCTCCTACTGAAGTTACTGATATTAACAGGAAGTCATCTAGAACCAGCAGACCACCCATATGGTTGAAAGATTACATTGTTCCTGGAAAAGGGAGTGTTCATTGTTGTTATCCAATCTCAGATTGTGTCAGCTATGCTAATGTGTCACCTATCCATGGAGCTGCTTTAGCTGCCTATTCTGCCATAGTGGAGCCTAAGTCTTACACTGAGGCTCTCAAAGATGCCAAATGGGTTGAAGCAATGAAAAATGAAATCTCAGCTTTGGAGGATAATCACACCTGGTCAGTGGTTGATTTGCCTCCTGGGAAGGATCCTATTGGTTGCAAATGGGTGTTCAAGGTGAAATATACTTCCTCAGGTATAGTGGAAAGGTACAAGGCTAGACTTGTAGCAAAAGGGTATAGTCAGCAGGAGGGGTTAGATTACAATGAGACTTTCTCTCCCGTAGCCAAGATGGTCACAGTCAGATCAGTTCTTGCTATTGCTGTTGCAAAGAATTGGCCCATATTTCAGATGAATGTACACAATGCTTTCCTTCAAGGTGATCTCCTTGAGGATGTTTACATGGAGGTTCCTCCAGGGTTTGCTAGGCAAGGGGGGAAGAAGCATGTATGCAAACTTCATAAGTCTTTATATGGGCTTAAACAAGCTCCTAGGCAATGGAATAAGAAGCTGACAGATTCCTTACTATAACTTGGATTCACTCAAAGTCACTTTGACTATTCATTATTCTCCAGGAAAGTCAAGTCTGAGCTAATTGTGGTGCTTGTCTATGTGGATGATCTACTTGTAACTGGAACCAGTCAGAGTTTGATTCTACAAACTAGGAATGATCTAAAGCTGAAGTTTAAAATGAAAGATCTTGGAGAACTTAAGTTCTTTCTTGGAATAGAATTTGCTAGATCACCCAAAGGGATTGTAATGAGTCAAAGAAAGTATGCTTTGGAACTCATTACAAAAATGGGACTTAGTGGTGCAAAACCTGCTGGTACACCTTTGGAAGCTAATGTGAAACTCACATCTGAAGAGTATGACAGATTTATTCAAAATCAGTCTTCTCCTGAAGCAGAAGACAAGCTGTTGGTAGATGCTGGTAAATATCAAAGGCTAATAGGTAGGTTATTGTACCTTACCATGACTAGAGTGGACATTGCATATGTGGTACAAGTCCTGAGTCAGTATATGCACAAACCAAAGCAATCACATATGGAAGCTGCTTTAAAAGTAGTAAGATATATCAAAGGTTCTCCTGGTCTTGGTCTTCTAATGCCATCTGAAAACTCAAGTAAACCGGTGGGCTTTTGTGACTCAGACTGGGGAGGATGTCTTCAAACCAGTAAGTCAGTAACAGGCTATCTGGTAAAATTTGGAGATGCATTGATTTTATGGAAGTCAAAGAAGCAAGAGACTCTAGCAAGGAGTTCAGCAGAAGCAGAGTTCAGGAGCATGGCTTCAGCAGTGGCAGAACTTACATGGCTAACATGACTGTTCAAAGAGTTGGGGGTGAATGTTGAGCTGCCTATAATTCTCAACTGTGATAGCAAAGCTGCTATTCAAATTGCAGCTAATCCTATATTTCACGAAAGAACCAAACACATTGACATTGACTGTCATTTTGTTCGAGAGAAACTAGTACAAGGCTTGATCAAAACTCATCATGTGTCCACTAAAGAACAACAAGCTGATCTTCTAACAGAGGGTCTTGGTCGAGTACATCATGACTTCTTAATGTCCAAGCTAAAGTTGAAAGATATATTTCAACCATTAGCTTGAGGAGGGGTGTTGAGTGAGTGACAGCTGTATACAACTAATTATGTAATGAGTTAGTTAATAGTTAGTGTGTGAAATAGTATAAATGTAAAGTAACTTTCATTTTATCAGTTAAGTGTGAATAGTAAGAATAACCGCTCTTTCTCTTCACTCTGTTATCTTCTTCTCTATCCTTCACTGCCATTGTTATTGAACTAAACCTCGAGTTCATCACTTTCCTCTCTTTTGGCGATAGAATAAATATATTCTCAAACATGTTTTCCTTATAACTTTTTATTCTTCTGGAAATATATATTATGTTAATGCTACACCTTTTTTGAATTATAAAAAGATCTAGAAACACTCAGTAATGAGTATTTTGTTTCATTTACTTCGTTGAATTGGATTGCTTATTATTTTCTATTTTTTTATTTTGCAGGTATGATACAATTGATCTGGAGCAAGCATTTTGAAAAAGTATTCTTTCCTCATAAAGTTTGATTTTTCTACAAATATTTTGATAATTATAACTTTTTAGGTATCATTTGTTAATTGTTAGTATAGGCAAAAGAAATCATAGCTCTTAGCAAATTCGAAGTTCACCTTTTGTTGTAGCTTCTACCCTTACATTTTCCTTTATCAATTTCTATTGTGACAATAATTGTGTTTTCATACCACTTGTTGAGATGATCAACTAATTCCAAGAGAATAATGGCACCTAAGAATCTTATAACTGGTTAATTGATGAACTCTATACATGAGTTTTCACGTAGAAAACATTAATGTATACATGAGTTTTCACGTAGAAAACATTAATGTATATTATAGTTAGTGAAAAGCGAATAAAAAACTTTCTCTACCTTCTAATTTTCATAATTTTCTACTCATTATTATTTTAAATTAGCTTTATAAATTCTCTACCTTATTGTTTGGTCATTTCTCTTTCTATTATTAAAGACATTGCATATTTTTAATGCAACGGTGTCAAAACATTATCGGTCATTCCAGTCACACTTAATATAGAAAAAAATGTATCATGCGTAGCAAGTACGTGACATGTTAGATCTTACAACCAAGTCAGACAATATAATAAAATAATTTTTTTTTTACACGGGCTAAACACATAAAAAAATAATGGCTATAGAAAAATATCCATCCTTATGTTGTTAGTAGCAACTTCTTAATATTTAAAAAGAAAGATCGTTGTATAATGTTTTAAATTTATTATTTTAATTATAATTATCATCATCATCATCGATCATTCTGTGTTTGGAGCCTTATATTCTGTAGATATTTATAAGTTATGCTTATTTATCATTGCTTTTATTGTAGCTGACATGATGTATGGCTTTCACTTAATTATATTTTTTTTGGTTATGTTATGGACTCAAATAAGAGCCTGATACAGGGATAAAGTTTTCATCTTTAAATGAGGCATTATTCTACTCTTAAACAATTTAATTGAATCGCCATTGACTAAAGAAGTCACAATCATGCATTTTTACATCATCTTTCTCTCAAGCTGGCACTCTAAAATAGGTACCAATGACAACTAGAACTTAATATTTTAGATGAAAGTATTGATCATTTTCTTTTTGTTATTTGAAGGTGTTCTCATCTATAGTAAGATATGATTGAAATATTATTCCGTTAACAACATTTCTTAAGAAGGGTTAAGGAAAATTTTATTGTGTCTCATACAACTGAGACTAGTGGTATCAGACAACTTTTTTGTCTTATATTTTTGTGGACCCAAAAGCGTAAGATTGGGGTCCACAAATTTGTGAGACAAAAATGAACCTCATATATATAACTAATGTCAGTCATATGAAATACAAAATAAAACATCTCAAGGGTAAATCATCCAAGCAAGCATGAGTGTCGCAAAAAGCTGAGGATTGCTCAAATACATCAGACAATTACTCATAAGATGGTCTTGAATGCTCAAATATGTAGTTTTTCGTTTAATTATTTGATTTCGTAAAAATAAGTTGATTTTTTATTAGAAAAATTTATGAAATTCCCATTTTACTATTTCTTAATTCTTTTTAAGACAGCGCGAAGCGCGGACAAATATACTAATTTTCTTTCATAAATGAGAATGAGCGATTAGGATATTTTTATCGCGATCGTAACATCACTCATTAGAGGTCGTCGGTCAATAATTATTGGTTTCATTGTAATCGATGCTACCATACTTTTATTTGCTTAATTATATCTTTATAAATATTCATCTTGTCTCATGAGCCAAAAATATTAAGAAAAATATTGATAATGGGTGATAATACAAAAACTGAAAACCAAGAACATGGTCTGCTCGAATATCATATTTAAGAACGTGACCATCTTATTAAAAACTTTTAAATGAAATGGGAGTCCATTACTCAACTCAATTATCTAAAATACATAGTAAAGTCATATTTTTTTCTTGTAACATAAAAATCGCATAGCTATTTCTATACCACTCAGAAAGTTATTCAGCTAGATTTCTCAAATTTTCAAATGCCTATTTATCCTCTAAATTATGAATTTTTATTTTAAATAATTTTTTAGTATTATAACTTTTTTACTTTATATATAGGCTTATATATCGAATAAATAAACTTTATTTATAAAGTAAAAAAAATATTTTTTTAGGCATCTATAATAGTGGAGCAAAATAAGTGAGCAAAGTTTTCAAGCATACATGATGCATATTATAAAAATATTTTTATTTCAAATAATTATTTTTGTACACGGAATATATCCTTTGGAAAGCTTTTATGCTCTTTCATTCTCAATTGTGATGCGACAATTACCCCGATGCAATTGTCTCAGTACTGATAACACCGGAAACAAGGGTGATTCAACAATTACCCCTATGCAATTGTCTCATTGGATGCCGGGTATGGGAAGCGCACCTACGATACTTCAAGCACTGGGGATAGAACCAATAGTAACGAAACTGACTTACTCTGCTGTTTCTGGTGGAAGCACGAAAACAATGGCGGATGTGATCAAAAGGACCCAGGTACAACAATAAAGCATACAAGTAAAATTCTATCCGCCAGAAATTAGGGATGGAATTAAAATTGTCAAGCTCAATTCAGAGGAATTGGATAAACAATGCCAGAATGGAAGACAACCCTAATTGGCTACGTGATTGAGGGAAATCCATCGTTCAAAGAGATGCTGAAATTCGCTTATGGAGTGTGAAATTCTGTAGCAACCCCAATGGTATTCCTTCATGATGATGGCTATTTTCTCCTTCGTTTTGAATCTATGGAAGATAAAATCCAAATTCTGCAAAATAAACCATATACTTTTAACAATCGACAAAATGGTTATGAAAGACTGGGATCCTGATTTCAATTTTCAAAATGAACCTATGTGTGTGATCCCTATATGGGTCACATTTCTTGTAACTATTCGACCGTTTATTTTGAACTCCAACATGTCGTTCGGCGATTTGAGGCCTTGAGTATATTCACTTCAGGAATTATGATTTGTACGTGTGGTCGAAATTGAATTTCGCAAATTTCGGAGATGACTTGGAAAGAAGATTCTAATTTCAAAAGTTTTAAGTCAGAAGAATTGACTAAGGTTTGACTTTTGAGTAAACGACTTCGAAATCGAAATTTGAAGGTTCTAATAGGTTAGTATAGTGATTTCGGACTTGGGCGTATGTTCGATTTGAGTATCGGGTGGCCCGGAAGCATTTCGGCGCTTATTATAGGAGGTTGGCATTTTGAGGGTTTAAGAATTTCATAGGTTTGGTTTGAAAAGGATTTTGATATTATCGATGTCCGTTTGGGATTTCGAGCCTTGGAATAGGTTCATATCGTGATTTTGACTTGTACGTTAAGTTTGGCATCATTCTAAAATGTTTAAGTATAATTCAGATGCGTTCGGCAAAGTTTGAATGTTTGAAAATTTAAAGCAAGGTTTCAATCGTTGATTCGTAGTTTTGATATTATTTGGCATGATTTGAGGCTTCGACTAGGTCCGTATCATGTTTTGAGATGTGTTGGATAGGGTCCCGGGGGCCTCAAATTTGAAGTTGATTAAAAACGGGTTGTAACTTGGAATTTAGAACCTGTTGACGCTGCTGAAGTCTGGTGCAATCGCACTTGCGGAAGGAGTGGCCGCAGGTGTGGCCACACAAGTGCCAAGGGTCTATCGCAGGTGCAATTTTTATGAAGGGAGTTTGGGAGCACAGGTGCGAGGAAAATTCCTCACCTGCGAAGCCGTAGATGCGGAGGGGATATCGCAGAAGCGGAGGTTGGCCAAGAAGGTCTGGGTCGAAGAAGCGGACATAATCACGCAGGTGCATGAGTGCAGAAGCGAGGGGTGCTGGTTTGAGTTAGAGCCACACCTACAATGGATTCCCCGCAGGTTCAGAGCCGCAGAAGCGGCTAATCAACCGCAGGTGCGAAGGAAGATGGAACAATGAGGTGTTTAATCCGAGACTTAGCCCATTTCTCTCACATTTTCATTTAGTTGTTGGAACGTTATTTGAGAAATGATAAATGTTATATTCACTTTGTGCCCATATACTGTATAGAAAGCACGTGTCTCGCAATTTGATAATTTCCTTCCTTTCTTGTGGAGCGGACCGAACATCTTAGCAGTATAATAGATGCATATGGTTCGTGCCGCTCGACCTTCAGTAGTGTACACATTGTTCTGGATCGGGCCGAACGACCTCGGCATAATCGTGCGTTTTATCGCTAGCAGTCCGAATATTCAGGAATTATAGATGCCCGACATTTTATATGGTATCTCCTTATTCATTAGATATTGGCACTTGACATCTTCTAAGCTGTTAAGGTAGAATATAAGTTTGAGAAATTCATACCTTTAAAAAATATTTGGAAGATTATGTAACTTACAGATTTACCTCATTATTATTGTGTGCTTCATATCTGCTTATAATTTATTATATTACTTTATTGGACCTCTAGTAAGTGTCGATGTCGACCCCCGTCACTACTTCTTCGGGGTTAGACTAGATACTTACTGGGTACGCGTTGTTTTACATACTCATGCTGCACTTCTGCACTAAATGTGCAGGAACTGACAGGTTAATTTGGTGAGCATCTTGGCACATAGGCGCAGCTGTTGAGGAGACTTTATGTGAGTTGCATTCCAAACTACGGTTCACAGTCCACGCAGTCTCCATCGTATTGTTTATTTTATCCTCCCTCATTTACATTCTAGATAGATGATGTATTATTATCGTACTCCTTAGTAAAGGCCCATGCACTTGCAACACCGAGTCTTGGGGTATGCTAGTTGATGCTTATGGATTTATCCATCATTATCGCCTTTCATTTCTTTTATAAAATACTAATTATGTACATTTACGTAGGTTTAAAAGCATAAATTCTCTTCCTTAATAGGAATTATGATTTCAAAAATAAATAAATGAGTAATTAAGCTGATTGAGCACCATTGGCTTGCTTGACAACGGTGTTAGATACTATCATGACCTATAGTGGATGTTGGGTCATGACAGTTTGTTGTCAGAGCGTTAGGTTCATTTGTGTCTCACGAGTTATGAGCAAGTCTAGTAGAGTCTTGCGAATTGGTACGAAAATATATGTACTTATCTTCGAGAGGCTACATGGCTGTTAAGAGCACTTCCCTTCTTGATCCCTCATCGTGCTATTTGATTTCCTTGATGCTCATGACTTTATTTCCATCCTACTCAATATTATGTAGCGTGAAGAGCTTGTTATCAACTGGGTATCGAGTAGTTGTAGTGGTACTGCAGACATGGTGCAGGATGTTTTTCCTTGCATATTCGAGCGGGCTATTATCATAGCCTTGCGAAAGGATGTTTTGTCGCTTCAGTTTAATATCTGTATTTTCTATGGTTTTGAGGCTATACACAAATTGCTATAATGTTCATGCGTTGTTATCGCACACCGTTGGTGTAATAGTGGAGTGCTTGTCTATGTGTTGGGGAAATGAATGAATCTAGAGGAGTATCTCTCAGTGCGTGGTTTAGAGGTTCGGTATTTAATCCTAGCGGAGGAAGGGCAATCAGACTAGGGATGTTCAGGCTTTGGTTGATAGAGTATGAGACTTGATATTTCGAGTGTGGTGTAATTCTCATTTGTGATGTAGTGTCATTGTCCTTGTTTGAACACATTAAGGTTCACCAGTGTTATGGCCTTCTTGATTTGCTTTCGGGGCAGGGTGTTATGAAATGGAGCCTGAGAAGTAGTTGTCAGAGATAGCGATTTCGGAATCGATTTGGTGTTTCTAATATTGATAGCTCGAGAAAATGATCTTCTAGGAGGTTTAGAGTTGGTAGCAATTTATTAGTTTAGGTGCTACAAGTATGGATTTTATTCGAGGCAACTTTTGGGCAGTTAAGGATGAGGAAGGACATAGAGGGAGGTGTCTTGTAGTTGTTGAATTGCTAGCAGGTCAAGTGTGAAAAGCAGAAGTCGAGAAGTTGCTTAAAGAAGATGGTTTAATTAAAGTTGGAGTGGCGGCGTAGTATATGGATTCAGTGGTAGGATAGCCACATGCGTTGAGAAAAGTTTAGAGCAATTTAGGAATCATAGTGGCCAGTAACTAGGCCTATAGATTTCATTTGGCATGGTGGCTACTGTGTGCTGAGAAAGGTTGGATATGACAGAAAGAAGTTTGCTTAGAGTGTCCAGGAGTGTAAGAGCTTAATTATCGTTATTGGGATACGGTGTGACTTTGAGTTTGGAATGTATTGTCGGACTTTCAGTTGGTGTCAATAGGGAGTGAAGAGACTTGTACAATTGGTGGACGAGCATGGGCTTAGGAGAGTTTACTGAATTCGTGGTAATTGTACTCAGTGCAACATCATTGGGAGATGTCAGTATGGAATTCCACACGTGGGCTATCTCTTGTGAGCAGGTCAGCAGATGCGTGAGTTTGATGAAGTTTCTATGAATAATTTTACTTGCTACTCGTTATGAGGTCAAACATGTGGTCGTGGCTGATGATTCAGAATGTTCATGAAATGTTTAACAATAGATTTGAAGAAATTTGGTGGGTTAAATGTGCGAGATCATGGTAATTAAGGAGGAATCTTTGTGGGTTCTAAATTTATGTAATTGTAGCTTAAAGATAAGTGTTGGAGCCTGTCGTCTACGAATGGATCGTGTGGTTGTCTGCTTGTGTGGTTTCTGATTATCGATGCATTGGTGGATTATTTACAACTAAGAAAAGAAGACATCATGGGTAATTGTAGAAAATAACTTGATGAATGTGTGCTATACTTCGCCTTCTCGACTCATGTGTAGGTTTCGGGCAGACACAGAGTTTATGCTTCTTGTGGATGTGATGTACAAGGAAAGGAATTCAACCGGTTGCTTCTTCGAGAGGGTGTTCATGAGCTAGTAGAGCATTGAAGTTTGGTTATAATCGGGACCAGGTTACAACAAGTGACTCTCAATAACGGTCCTAGTAGGTTTGAGAATTTCAGTGTAAGGCCTAAGAATTTTGGGTCCATTGTGTGGTTAAGAATAGAGTTTTTGCAGTGGATTATGAACGAGACTTGGAGTATTCTATGTTATCATCGGGTATGCGGTGTAGTATTAAAGGAAAGGAAGAAATAACTTCAGATTCACGAAAGGTCTTGCAGAATGGGTGTACTAGTTGTAGATGCTATTGTGCGAAGGAGGGATGATATGGTTCATGAGTATTGAGATGATGTGATCTCGTGATTCGGGTCACTCGGTGAGTGCGGATTTAATTCGTTATGTTTTGATTTGAGCTATTATTATTTTTAAGGCAAGTCGAGAGTAAATTGGGAGAAGTTGGACCGGTTAGTAATGGCGGAATCAGCATGATTGTGGCAATGATCAGTTTTTTGGCGTGTAAAGTCATACATGTGGTTTAGGGTTGTATGTGCAAGCTTGACAGCTACCATAACTTCATTGATTTGGGAGGTATTTTATTCAAATGAGCTTGTTGTGTAAATGGATTCCTGAAGAGTCATAGCGATTTAGATCATGACTTGGGGTTTGTATTTTTTACGGTTTGAGAATTCCGTTGCGTGTTGTATTGGTTCATCTGAAATGAGCTAAGAGAAAGGTTTTTAGCCAATGAAGTATTTATTCTACTAGTGGATTCGGGGATTATGATGAATTCTTGTACCCTTGCGTAGCGTCATGATAGGTGCAGTGAGCGGCATGGGAATTGGAAGTTGAAGATCAAGGTTGCGGTTCGGTGTTGACAAGAATGTCACGAGCTCGGATGAGCAGAAAGAATTTAGATGTTTAGATTAAGCTGGTATTTTATTTGGTGCCACCTGAGAATGGCATTTTGTGTAAGAGGCCTTGTGTATTGATTTGTGGATTCTTGATTTGCTTTATAGAATTTGTACGATTGGTGGTATGGATGTGTGGACTTTGCTGCCAGGTGCAGAAAGTCGTGGGAGCGTGCCCCACGGGGAAATTTGTATGAGTGTGACATATTAGTCACTTGATTGTTAAAGATTGAAACCAAGTATGGAGATTATGGTAATATCACAAATATGAGAGTTTATTCCTGGAATGCGCTATATCCCTTGGGTTGTGGACTGTGGGAGTTTGTTTCGGATTGGACGACTGCTCGTATGCACTATGAATAGGGCCATTATGGATCCTTGAAAGATTGTTGGCCCAATATAGTATGATCAGAATCGGATTGAGGTCTGTTGGTGGGTCTAATGTGAATGTGTGCTCTATATTAGGCCAAATGTGTTCATTTGACATAGCATTGCTTACAAGGGAGTCTTTGGGCATTGGATGTTATTCCTGTCATCAACTATTCCATGTAATACTCTATTGTGCTGTGTGGGTTATGAGACGGCTTGATTATTCACACATGTGTTCTGGTCCCGTGTAGCTTGTGGTATTACAGGAGCAGGATGTATCTAGAGATGTAGGTCATTTATTATACCTTAGTTGTGTTTGGGTTTTTTAGCATATGACGCTATCCGTTTCCCCAGGATTTGTATTATGCGCTTGGCATGCTTGTGGTTGATATTTGGGCATTTTGTAGGTATGAGCATTATAGCTTGATGGGTATTTCCTTATTTATTGTTATGAGTGGATCGGGTGGCACGCCGCCACGGGTATGTTGTTTGAATCGTGTTGCAGGACACAAGAGTGAGATGTTGAGTATGGTTCCCTATATCTATTCTTGTGTATTTTGTTTCTCATCCCATGAGGAGGGTTCATAACATCAGTTCGACCATTTTATTTGTTACGTGGGCTGCATAGCTCTTTCCAGAGTTCGTTCTTCCTTATATGTCATAATCAAGCTGTAGCTTGTTGGTACACTGGTGGCGTCATACTAGGTGAGATGAGACTATTAAACCTAAATTAAGTGCAATTAAATTTATATAAGGTATATTGAAGAGAAAACATTGTTACTCATATTAAATTTATATGAGTAGCTTATACTAGGTGAGATGAGACTATTAAACCTAAATTAAGTGCAATTAAATTTATATAAGGTATATTGAAGAGAAAACATTGTTATTCAGCCATAATAAGGTAATGATCCTTGTCAGGAGGAGAGACTTCATGATTTGTTGACTTGTCATGTAGTTATGAGTTTTTACACATCTCTTCCATCGTGGCAGTATTACGAGAGTTGGGACAGGTCTCATATGTGTTATGAGGTATACTACATGCTTCGAGTTAGTGGAAATTTCAGTTGTTGTGCTTGGAGAAGGTTGCCTTGGGTAAATGAGTTATACAGTGAGTTGTGTGATGTCAGCATTGGTGCATGATTATGTTTTGGTATAATGTGTGGTGATTGATAGGGTGTTCGTATGTAAGAATCGAGTTTTGTAGAGAAATTCAGAGGTTGGAATTTAGTTCTAAGGCTTATTGACTAAATAAAAAGGGAGGATTTTTAGTCTGGCTCGAGCTGATGTGCTCAATTGGGTTACGGTGGTACAGGTAGGTGCACGAGGTATTAATCAATGATTTTAGACAACTCTGGAGCAGTCCTTAGCATGTTCAAGGAAAAATGTATGTTTAAGTGGGGGAGGGGGGGGG